>QGOI01000679.1:0-27468 GCA_003313885.1 Boletus sp. MG55 | reverse complement strand
CAGACCTGGTTCGCAGCTGATATAACAGACCAAGCCAACGACGCGTACGGGTGAACCTGTGAAGCGTTCAGACGGAGAGCAAGTCGCAACACCGACTACCAAATACCTCTGCGATGCCGGCCACGATCTCGTTAAATACTTTCATCCTCTGCAATAGAACGCCCCACGTATTCTCGAATGCCTGTGCTTCAGTCATGGCGTTTGTGCCAGTGTTGATCGCCATGTCCACGAAGCCAACGATTGGAGGCGTAGCGCCGAGCGCGCTTGTCATTTCCATCACTCTGTCGACAGCGTCGGTAGCTTGTAGTTCGTTTGCGTTGACGTCACCGCGTGCTTCAACAGTCAATGCGAACTTGATCTTGGTCCCCGAAGGTTCCGGGGCCTGAGCAATAACCCTGCCAAGAGGCAGATCGATCACTTTGATCGCAGAGATCACGTCAGTAAAAATGACACCCGTGATACAGAATATCTTCGTACCGCCATTCTGCAACTTTTCTAGCAGCCCGCCGATGGTATCCGTAAGATTGCCAACAACTTTGTCCTGTTTGAAGGGGATGTGATTCTTCTCGTAAACCGTTGCAAGAAAGCCGGTACGATCGTCCCCATCACTAGCGAGATTCAGTTTACTACCGTAGAACAGCACATATGTACCCACAAATAAAAAACATCGTCCCAAGAAATGCAATTATTTTTGTCTTTTGCCTTCTTCCGAGCCGTCGACCGGAGGGTGTCACCTACGGAAAGTTGGATGTGGTATTCCTTCGGAAGCGAGAGTTTATGTCTCGCTTGAGTGTGGAGTTCGATGTCTGAAAAATAGTCAATTCGCAGAAACATATAAGCGCGAGCGATGCAACGTCACCTCTAATCGTGATGTTTTTCGCGCTAGAACCACTTTCAGCATAGTCCCGGGGTTAATGTGAAGTATACATACATGTTTTCATGCATACTGTGTGTTAGATTGGTGGTATCGATATGGTGTGGTCACTAAGAGCAAGTAGTTTGTCACGGTGAGGTGGGGGTCGTAGTGAGGCTGGGAGTCGAGACGTCGATTCTCGAATAAGCCACGTCACCGGTTGCAACATGCCACACGATCATCCGGCAACTCATTTGGACCCGAATGGGTCTGCGCACTTTCTAGTAGGTCGACGGAATTGGTACCAATTGTCGCATCATCCAAGCGGTGAGTCCAATCGTGAACTTGCGAGCACAACGCAACGACGTCCACTGATCTAGGACAAATTTTTCCCACCCTACTAGAAACGTCGGACTCGACGACTCGTTGTATACCCAAGGGGGGTCCTAACCACACCGAAAACCAACGAACAAGTCGACATGTCCCTTACCAGACAACGACGAGGACGCCGCTTCCGCCATAAGGTCCAATTCCAACATCACGTCGGCACCAACCTCGCAAAAGTCGAACTCGGTGCCCTCATTGCGCAGGGTGCACATAGTCGATCCCATCCCCTACCGGCAGATATTTCCCCGCTCTATGCTGATGCGAATTGTTGATAACCTGACCGGGGTGGTTTCTATAATGGGTTCATGGATTGTTTGGATACGAGGCTGTTGCTGTGAACACCCTTGGGACCCCCACTTTGCGCAGGGTCGGACTATAGGAGAGCACCTATCTGCTCACGCAGATGCAGCTGTTTTCGGAGTATCAGTGGGAAAGCATATCAGGTGGGTGGATTAACTGTGAGCCATGCACATCCGAGTCTTGTAAGCTAACAATGGTCTGGTGGAGATGTCGTTTGCCGATGTCCTGCAGCCGCCGTGTTTACCCGTCTCGTCTGGATTGCGGTGAAGACCATGGGGTGTGGGTTGTCCACGTCGCTACACCGGCCACCACCCAAACCTCGTGGCTGGAACCACACCGATGTCACCTCGAGACCTCGTATGAAGGAAGCACAAATCTGATTCTTGCTCGTGAGGCGGAGCAAGGCGTATCATGACGGTCTCCCATCTGCAACTGCAAAAGGTTGAAGATAGTCGGTCCCGTCAATGCTGGTGTTCTGACATTCAAGTACCAGTTTTACTTCGCCTAGCAGTCAATCTCTGTTCGGACGAATGCCCAAAGACGTATTTTGATGATCTCGTCCCGTCGCCTGTCACGGTGTTATTATGACCCAGCTTGTATTCGGTAGTAACCGCTCTACTGTGACGCGTTTGACACGGCTGAAATATCCCTTCTTATGATATTTAGAGACCAGTCACGATCCGTCATTATCATACACTGACCGGGGCCAAGATGTAGCTACTGACGATCACAGAAAATGACACGACTACATAGATACAAGGCTGCGGAAATTATTCAAGACGATGATGATACGATACATGCAGGTTAGGAAGTAAAAGTTCAATGGTAGCAGTGACATACGAGAGTGTCCTCAGTGCCAACTACCCTTCTGGGTGGGCTCCTCAAGGTTGCTCGTTGAGAATTCCAATGGCTGCAGCCTTCCATGTGCAAAATGGATTGTCCCGGAACTGATCAGGTGTCATTGGGGTGCAGTTACCACTATGACAAACCTACGAGAGGGGATTTACTAGAGCTCTTGGGGCGCTGATCGATATGTAGCTATCAGGTTCACGGCGAGAACGTGTTTCACCACCAGTCGCATATGCTAATTCACTGCTGCAGGTCTCCACGAACGTCCCCTCCGGCACCGCCGCCTACCCACGTCCATATCCCCTGGTTTGCCGTCCACGTCGCAACGACCATCTCACCACTCAGGCAGATAACAGCGCATTCAAGATCATAATGAAGGTAACTTTCCTGTAGACCCTCGCAGCGTGTATGCGTGCGCGGTCCGGGCTCCCGCAGTAGCACGTGTGACGACTCGGAGTTCCGATGCTAACCAACTTGGTGGATTCAAAAGTTGCTACAAACCAGTTTTAAGAGCTCAGACTGTCGGCTACCAATAAGCGTCGTTTGTGACCCTAAATTTCCTTTTTCGCCGGCCTGTTCTCCAATCAGGCCTCTCGAATGGCCTACGAAAGTGCCGTCAAGCGTAACGTTATACACTGTCCTCCTGATGAATGTAGCATTCATATGCACAACGGCGCGTGAGTTGATGGGGCGGTTAAGGAACGTAAAGTGGGTAACTTTGCATTCGTTGGTGGTGCCAAAGTGTCTTTAACGTTTCGTCCACTGTTGTTTCTCATTTGAATGCGTTGTGGGCCCACCATCACCCAGACTCAGTCTTGATTCTGGTTTATCAATATAGATCGACTGCGCAAGGATGTACTATCTCCAGGATCGTGTGTCGATGGGTGACCACTTACTCGACGTGCTGGATGACGATGACGTTCGTTAATACTTGGCTTTGCTACCTATCGACGTCGTCGCCTCGTGTAGCTAGGGTTGATATGGAATGTCCTTGACATCATGCAGAGAGACTCGGTACCCCATTCAAGTTGGCAATCGAGCACGTCGTGAGGGAAAGCGTATGGTGCGTCCATTTTTCTCCGAACGACACGGGCATCGAAGACGATCCACTTTGAACTATTGCTGACATCCTCCGATCGATATTCAACTTAAGGCACGATGAGGAAAGCATAGTCAGCGATCGCGCCCTCAGATATCATGGCGACACTAAGAGCAACATGAGCGATACATATCCATACCCCAAGGCGACCACGGTTGCAGTGAGCCGATATATATTCGCTGACAAGCGACGTCAATGAACATCCTCGTCGAATGTTTAACGACCCTGGCTGGACAAACAATTTTCTTTGTTTCTAGCTTGCGGTCAATTTATAGTTTTAAAGCGTTCGCAATCGTGTGGCATACCATGCGATTGATGAACGACAACGCCAGATCAACGGTGGTCTGTTGGATAGCACCTGAGTGTGTTCATGTTGACAAGTCAGGCCGGAAGTTGAAGGCATGATTCGTTAACATGAATATTCTCGATCGTTCACCTCCCATCCGCATTCTGAAAACCACAGCGGACGCGTTGAAACAGGCTTTGGTGGGTTTCTTTTCGAACGTACCCTTGACTCTCCTTCTTGCTGGCTGTCATCCGATCACAGCTCTCGAATGGCCTATGCAAGTCACTGCCAGGAGAGCAAATAAAAGCGCGAGCAAAACGGATATAAAAATAGCGTACATTACTAGGATACAACCACGCTAGGATACAACAGCCTCCCTCTCCATCTTTCGTCGTTTCCGTTCCTGATCCTCCAAAATGAGACGCTCCGCAGCAGACATGGCAGAAGCCGGTCGTTTCTTGTCGTTGCTGGTATCGGGACGATCCGACGCTTTGCTAGCAACTGCAGTCTTGAAGACGTTGGGACGCTTCAAGGGATTGACGCCCGGCTTCAGGGGATTGAGCTTCAATCCCCCTGTGGCTGGCGCCGACGTGTCTGCGACAGGCGCAGTCGGTTTCATAGAAAGCGAGAGGACGACTTTCTCAGCACCGTCGTCTCTTTGGAGACCCCGCTCTTCCACGGGTGGAGAGCCTGACCCCGACGACGTCCCAGCCTCTTCCTGTGCCCTCTCGATCTGCTCTGCGATCAACATCCGCTCGCGTTGCTCGTCGGACATGGTTGCGCGCTCCTTTTTGAGCGAGGCTTCCTGCTTGGCGAGCGCCTTGGGCGAGCTGTCGATCCATGCGATGAACCAGCCCTTGTCTGTTTCGTCGACGCGGGCGATCCCCGAACGACCGAGGTGTTTGCAAAACTCCGTGAGGGTGACCCAGCGGGTGGCGTTCATGTGGAGATGGCTCTTGTCTTGGATGAACTCTTGGTACACGCGATTCGCAAACACCCGTTTGGTTCCAAACCTGCGTACGTACGAGGCACGATCAGTAAGGTGGAGAGAGAGAGTACGCTGGGCGATGCCGTTCGGGACGTACCTCCGAGAGAGGAGTTGGACAAAGTCGTGCTGGAATTGGGATGAAAAGTCGGCAATGTGTTTGCCAGCGTGCTCGCCGACGACGAGCATCTGACGGAGATGAGCTTCGGATTGGGCGTGGCATTTGAAACCGTTTTCGTCTCTGCATTGTTTCTGGCAGACTTGGCAGTACCATCGAAGGCGCTGTAAGCCTTTCGACTTCATCTTGTTTGCCAAGTACTTTGGCGTTCCGACTGAAAGATATGGTCAGGGATGGGATATTGTGGATAACACAAGGACTTGCCTTCTGCGCGGGGCATGGTGAGCTAATAAGTGGTACTAGGAGGTACTTGTGGGTCACGGTCAAGGTTATCGTCAACGTCGACATTGTGTTCACACGCCACTTGCTGACTGTCTTTGCACAGCCACTACAATCTGAATCGTCCGCTGCTGAGTCAGCGAACTTGAAAAGCCAAGCCTGAGTCTTCCGGTCATGATTCTTCGCCATCGAAAAGTGTCTATAATCTGAGAGATTTACATGGTGCCGTAAATATCTATAAATCGGCACAGCTATGCATGAGGAGTGCACGCTGCAGTCTCAAGTCGAGCTTGACTCGGATTGACTCGGATAATGTCAACACTTAATAGTGTACAGACCCACATAAGTACCTGTAGGGGTACTACAACTGAACCTTTAGCAAAGCGGTCAAGTTACCGGCAGACTTCGAAGACATGTATGTACTGTACTTCCGGTTTTCATCATAGCACATCCCCAGTACCTCCTCCGCACATAAGATCACAACCTGCTTTTATTGCGGCGACTTTCATCCTCAGTGCATCAAGGATCGCTCTCCACCTCCACCACCTCCAGAGGTCTCATGCAAGAGCAAAATACAGAGCGCGGTGACGAGGTACACCACTACGCTGGCGTACACCGGAAAGGACCGATTGATAGAGAGGAGTGCACCGCCTAGCAGGGGAGCGATCATCCCACCTCTGCGGACAATAACAATAAGCCACCGCCAGGGGAGCGGACGGTACGTACAACTTAGAAAAACCCGATGCGGTCCCACACGCCGTTCCACGCACTTTGGCATCAAAGAGCTCGGGTGTCCACCTACGATACCATTGAGTTGCATCGTCCGAATGTACCACAAACAGAAAGAGATGTTTACCCATACAGCACCGCGTACATCGTCTATCCAGACCCACGTAAGGGTGAATCATGCGTCCCCAGAAAGGGTTCGGAGCTCAACTCACTGTGGCGCTCAGATTGATGCCCACCGAAGTGACGTGGACCAAGAACGGACTTTTGGCAAGTACAAAGGCCATGCAAAAGAATGCCGTCAGGAAGGTTGTCCCTGCCAACGACCATCGTCGCCCGAGAGCGCTTTCGACCATATACGCCCCAAGCTTAACCATGCGTCAGTAAAGCATGCCATACAAGAGATGATGACGCACCAGGGAACCCGGGCATCCACCCAGCATGAAGATGACCACATCCCATAAATTGTCCTCGAGTGATTTAGGAGACGTCGAATCCTCCCTAGAGGGCATTTCCAGTAGTTTTGGATAATACACGTTGAATATCGTGTTCGCTAATGCCAATGCCATCGGTGATATTGACAGCCCGTTTATGGCGTTTACGCACCGACTGCCATAAGGATCCACACACTCCACACCAGCAACGTTGTCGTACGCCATTCAGGACGCAGTACCATCCGTATGCGACCAAGCCATGCCATTAAGGGTCGCTTGATCCATGTGGGGAGCATCCCCCCAAACGGCGGCTTGAGCTCGACCGAAGCGATTGAAGATGCTCGCGATACACGCGACCGTAAAGGATGATAGGGAGAATGAGCAGGCATAGACTGACGCTTCGTCTCGTCAGGCAATGCGTCCCGACGCGGGGACAGGTCCCCGGTGGTAATCACGCTGTGTCTTTGTGGAGGGTATTCGTTGACGGGTGACACAAACGAATGAGAATCAAGTGAGTTGGGCGAGTGGTGTGTGTATTGATAATTCATGCTCTCCTCTTGTGGCGAGTCACTGCGACTGGGACGTACTTCCTGTGCTAAAGGAAGGAAAGGCACGCACTCATCAGACCCATTTGGTCCTAGTGGTCGTTGATCATATACGTCTTCGAGATCGATAGTAATATTGACTCCGTTAAAACGACAGATAGACTGCAGAGAGTTCAAGGCTTCTTGATGTCTACCGGCGTGGACGAGCCACCGTGGTGACTCGTGCAGTCGGAAGAATAGAATACGAGTAAGGAACATCGACAACGTCTGTACAGATGAATGGATATCGATGCTCAATACGGACGGACTCTACTCACGACGAGGCCAAGATAAACGAGCACATACTGCCAGCCAGTATTTCCAGTGGAAGGACTGCAAGGTTGATTTGGTGTACATGAACGCCCAGGAAGAATAAAAAGTGCAATAAGTGCTGAAAGGAGAGATCCGAGAGAGAAGAAAATAGAGAGCGCAGTGACCAAGTACTGTTTTCCAGTGGGCATGTGCTCGAAAACTAGCGTACCGTCGGTTGGCATAGAACCCTGGACGAGACGATCAAACACGGACGTGATCCACACAGTGGCCGACTCACTCCAACTGCACTGCCAAGAAAAAATAGGGATACGCAGAGGCTCCAGAACGAGCTCGCGAACGACGCGAGAATGCCAAACAAGGCAGTGAAGAAGAGCGTCCCGTTGAACGGCGCACTACGACCCACCACGTCGGAACAGGTGCCCCAACCAACAGTACCGATCATCATTCCGGCATACATGGACGACGACAGTGCCCCGATATAGTTGTCGGGAACTGAAAGTAACAGTCGAGACTGAGCTTGCTCTGCTGAACAAATGGCGTACCTGAGTAGTGTTGCTGTACACGAGGGAGGATTATGGTGATCGCCTGAATCCACATCTGAGTGACACGTCAGGGGCGCAAAGGGATTTATGGTTATATATTCACGTTGTCTGCCATCCAGCCTAGAGGTAGAGCATCGAATAGATTCGTTGCATTCATAAAAACGTCAAATCAATGGTGGCGAAATCCGGGCTCACCGAATCCACATAGTAAAAGCAACATACGCTGATAGCTCCCTACAACATGAAGGGGTAAGTGTGAAGGATGAGGCGGATACGAAGTACGCACCTATTCCAATGCGATCTATAGTTTTGTCTAGAGGTGTCCTGTCACCGTCATATCTCAAGTCCTCCACAACTCCACCTGTCACTTCGAGATCACCAATGTCTTGCATAGTGAGGCAGCCGGCCCGGGAGTCAGGGAGGTCCAGAAACTGGAGATACAGTGGAAATGTGAAACATCATTCCCTGAGGCGGAACTACATAAACAGCATGATCAGGGACGACTGGCCGTGGTGCGTGCGCACAGATCACCAGATACTATCATTGGGCGAGTTCGGCATTGGAAGGCTGTGCCGCACCGGCGCTCCCAGGTCTGGATACGTCGACCCGGAATCAGCCGAAGACCTAAATTTAATATCCGACTCCCGCAGATTACTGTCTATTTCAGGCAACTTGGCCACGTGAGAAAATTATGTAATAAACAGCGCTCCTTCTCGGTCAATCCATAGCTACTCAACGAGGGGCCGGAATTCAATAAAAATTATATGGGTCAACTCGCAGAAGCTCAGAGATTGTGTTCCGAACAGACCGGTTGGATTTTTGTAAGATTTTGTGTTTTCGGCATTCAGGGCACCCCGGGATTTCCTGGGATACATACTGTGGTGTGTGATGTGGGTTTTTGTGTGAGGAGGGCACGATGGCAAGGTTGCAGGACCAGGCAGAGGGGGAGAGATGATGATCAAGTCATTTCACATGGAAAACACATAGTCGATTGCTCAAAACAAAGATATACACTACGACTTCTTGGGGAATGCCAACTTTCCTGAACTAATAGCATGTAGATCTTTTTCTACATATGCAAGAATCAAGACTGCAGCCCCTAGCTTGATGTTCAACAATTTTGCAAGGTCTGGTGCCTGAAAGAATTGGGATGTAAGTTGCGAAATACGAAGAAAACCATTGTCTTCTAAAATGAGGCCGAATGGTGCAAAGGTGATGCCATCTTTGTTACGCTCCTCATGTTCATCAAGGTATGAGAACCATTGGATGACATCTGGGATTTCACTTATCGACAAGGATGAAACTGGAGTTGAAGATGGAGTTGTGCCAACAGATGAGGCAATTGGGCTTGGGGAATAAAGTTGCCTTGGATCAAGTGAACCCGAGAGCAGTGTCAGCGAAGCCGTGTGAATATAAACTGGCATAGGATAACTGTATGGTGCTGCACCTGGTCCAGGAAATCCATATGGCAGCATGGAAGGTATCATGGGAGGTGTTGTGGTTACAGGAGGTGTTATAGATACAGGAGGTGTTGTGGCTGTGTTCATGGTAGGGCGAGTGCGTGCTCGAGCATCTTTGAACATTATTTTTGCTGGCTTTTCATCAACAGAAGCATTGCCGTGCATCTGATACCAATTTAGCATGTGCATAAATATAGTGAAATGAAAGACTTATGATTTCAAATGCCCAGAGGTTGAGGTTGGAGAACGTGAGTGGATAGCAGACGCTGTCACTAACGGAGTAGCAGTAGACTGGCGCTTGGGACGATTTCATATGAGTCGAGCAGGTCCACCGGTCTTGAAGCATTGATATATACTCTTCAATACCTTTATTGTCCAATCGAGTATCAGACTGTGCAGCAGTCTTGTATTTGGCTTGCATACCCCCTCGCTGTGTAGCGTCCTATTTGACAAGCATTAGTTTTGAGCATTGGGTTGTGATGGTCTATGCACCCCCTTATTGCTACCTTGTTCCTCATTTCCTGCATCCTCAAAATAGACACTAACTGGCTTCAACCGGCGAGTTGACACCTTGCCGTTTCCAAGTCAAGGTGGAACGATCAACGGGCGTAAACGATCCTTGAACAAAGTAAGTTCTTCATCGTTTTGGATCGAGGTCATCCCATCTTTGGCCTTGTCGCTGTCCAATCGGTACCATAGCTGGACAAGTCCCGGAAATCAGCCCAGCTTCTCAGCGGTGATGTGACGCAGGTCATCAAGTTTGACTGTCGATGATATTGAAAAGGGCGCATTTGATCCGTCTGGGCAACAGATTGTGCACTGGATGGAAAAGACTACAGTACTTGTTAGTAATAGATATATGTAAAATGAGAGAATGTACATGAATCGGCACTTGAGTCTTCTGGGGTATCAAACAGCTGCAGCGTAGCCATTTTCTGTTTGATGCGTGTACATGCAGGTGCTGGTGGCTTCTTCGTTGTTGTCCTGTGACAGGCCTGCAAGCGTTGTGCAAGGGCTTGATCCAGCTCTGAATCTGAGTCGTCGTCCACGTCAACTGAGCCACCAGTTTCTTCGCCAACTACCACCTCGGAGTCGTCATTGTCACTAATAACAGCCTGGAGCAAATCTGTAAAGTCTTCAGCGGTCTGTTCATCAACGATTCCATCGTCTCCGTCGTCCTCTTCTGTGTAATCGAACTCAGGCATGGGTTTAACAATTTGAGGTGCAGACTGGGGATGATGAGGGAGCGTGTTGGTACGTCGCTGCTTGGTCTGGTGACTAGTAGTAGACTGGGTGTCATCGTGACGATGAGCCTGCAAGGTGTTTCAATATTTTGCTCGGATGAAATAAATTGATGAACCTGAATCTGCACGATGGCTGTAGGATTGCCTGGAGGGGGGATACTTTTGTTGCCTCTTGAACGGGTGCGGCTCTCCGCTGGAGCACACTCTCCCATAGTTCCTTGTTCTGTACACCTTTGACACATGCTCACTCCATCAGGGAATTCACACCGTACTTTGGCAGTTCGGCAGTTGGAACACGCCCCACATTTTTGGCCTGTAACCATACTGTAAAAGAGTAAACAGATGAGTGCGAAACTTGAACTCACCTGTCTGGTTAGCAGCACTGTTCATTGTAGCAGCCTGAGGGTTGGTGGAGACGCTGCGCTTTCATGAGGTCATGGAGGTATGAGACGAGGGATGACAGCGACCTTGTAGCACACCATTTTATCCATCCGCCTCATGTTCTCACATGTAATATCCTATAAATTAATTCTATTAGCTTTCACCATACCACGCCCTGGGTAGAGGGTTGGAACATGCCTGTGCCTCGTGTACCCAGATGCTTACCTACACATGCTTTGGCTCCACTTTGATTAACAGTCACAAGGTATGACACATGGACAACACCAGGTAATGGGTAATTTGCATAGGGGTGGGCATAGGTCAATAAGGACATAACGAGTGATCAATAAGAGCGGCGTTGATGAGGGAATTCTTGGTTGCAAATAAACTTGAACAGATAATGCATGGTGATAGGATTATAGGATGGATGTGCTGGATGAGTCAAATGTAGGGTGTCCATGAGTGAATATGTGATAAAGTCAGCCCGACAGAGTGCTTTCAGCTTTGGGAGATCATCCTGCAAGGATACCTGCATGCTCTCCTCCCATCGTTTGAGTGCCCATTCGCATACCCAGATGCTGACCTGCACACGATATAAGTAAAATGTTTGGCGAGATCTGGCATGCTTACCTTCAAGAAGCGTTTTCCAGCATATTTTTGATGAAAGGACTTGTGTCGTATCAGTTTTAGTATGTAATTCAACATCAAGTTCGTGGTAGGGAGCAAGGAACTCTTGGCATAAGCGGAGTAGTGTGCCAGGTTCACATTCTTTGTGAAAGGAATCAAACAACATTTGATAGGTATGAGGGCATGCACACACCCATTTATAGTTACCAAGGATCAGCCGAGCTAGCCAGATCGAAGCAGCAGCCATCAAGGACGGAGGTGTGGCCAATAGCTGCCACTCAAGTGTGCCGACCTCCAGGAGATACTTACCGATAGTTCGAGCTTTGACGTCATAATCATTGGCTTGCCACTTTGCTGATACGATGAAGGAAGTACATTGGATTCAGGTAGGATAGGTTCCAATCGATCGTCTTCAACATGTAGTGCTCTGCGAGGAGGATCTGGGACTCGATGTATGCCAGTGAGGAGTCAGTACAGTGGAGGAAGTGGGATATGGAAGGCGCCATGATTTCCTCCACCTTGGAGGCGATGAAGAGGCATGTAATGCTGACTAGTTGAAGTTTCGCAAGCAATCGATGATGTTAAAGAAAAAATGTTTTGGGGAGGAGACAGAAGTGAGCGTGAACCTGGACGAGCCAGTCAAGAAAGATGCCTCGCATTGACCAGGCCAACTCCTTTTGACTCAACATGTAGTCTGGATTTGGGAGCATAGCGAGCTGTAAGAAACGAATGAGCGGACTGCGAATGGTCATCATGGCTGACAGATACCTCGACGTGCTTCATGTAGTCAAAGATCTCATTTATGTATTCGCTAACCATTAAGGGGTTGTCGCCATCTTCTGTGTCAAGATCGTCCCATTCGACACCATTTGGATCCGCTTCAGGCTCAGCTGCGTCAAGCAAAGGGCCACTTGGGCCTCGCTTTCTTCCTGGTCTTCAAACAACTTTGCCTTGTCGAGCATGTCAGATGAAGTTCACCGCTTCTTGAAGACACGGTTATCGTCTTCTTCACGAGTGTCGGTTTTGACGTTCAAGTGGGAAGTGGTCTGCTTTGACATGTCCACTCGTTGTACCTCCTGCTTGATGACGTGAGACGTGGTCACTGCAGAAGGGTGGCAGGGACCCTTGGCGTTGGTTCACAGGGCAGAGGAAGCAGGGTTGACGAACATGGCATCGTCGATGTGTACAGGGGCGGGCTCTACATCCTCCTTTATGTTGGCTGGTGGCTGGGAAGCGGTAGTCTTGGAAGTGTGCCAAGTCGTGGCGACAGTGGACAATGGTTGATGGCCACTAGCGGATGGGGGCACTTTTGATTTGATGACGACACCATCAAACTTGGCCTTGGCAGAGGGGAGATCTTTGGCCTTGACTTCCTTTGGCACAAGTGCGGTCTTGGACTTGTTGGCATGATTCTTGGGAACTCAGTGTATGAGGAGTTGGCACAGTGGATGAAGTGGGATACGGAGGGGACCATAATTTCCTCCACCTTGGAGGTGATAAAGATACCTATCACATGGGAGGCAGCGATGGGATAAGCAACTTAGGTGGCTGACAGATGCAGCGGGGGTGACAATAGTGCAAGCAGAAACTGTTCATATGAGAGAGCTATAGAAAACCATACAAACATCATACATAGCCACAGTGTGAATACCAACCATATGAATCTTCAGGCGTGATGGTACATAAAGCTTTGAGGAGCATGACATATATCTCCTCATCGGAAAGCACTGTCATCGCCATGCGCACATAATCTCTATCCTGATGGAGGTGGTACTTCATAGCGGAGAATGCAAGCTTGATGGGATTGAAGTCAGGAGAATAGGGAGGCAAAAACTCGCAGCGCATACCCCTGCATATGCACTACTTAGCTTGTAAATTCTCGAGTAATCTAAACACCTTACCTCTCTTCGATTGCCTTCAGGATATCAGGATGCTTATGAATTTTACAATTATCCATCACGATCATGGAGTTGGGGGCGGGATACGGTTGCATCTTGTCAAGAAGACCTTCAACGAACTCTGTAAAGGTTTCGGTACAGAACGACCCCTCAACAATGTTGCAGTGAATGATGCCATCACCTAGTAGCGAGAGCACTGGAAGTACGGAAAAGCTTTCTGGGATGAGTAGCAGCAGCAGCAGCATAAGAAAAATAAGGACTTACTGTTGTCCACGCACAAAAAACGCTTTGCGCTGGGCCTTCGTTTCTCTGATTGACCATGCATGCCCACGATATGTAGTCCTGCGATCGACAGAACTCTCGTCGACGAAAACTAGTTGCCAGTGCCCTGCCTCATACTGACCAATTCTGGCAATATATTCAAGTCGTTTCTCAGTGGATTGCTCTGCAGCAATGCATGTCATCTACAAAATGTGCAAGCAGTTCAACAAATACATATATAGAACTTTAGAGGCATACCTTTTTCATCGTAAATCTGGCACAGCGTAGCGTGCGCCAAACGGTTGCACGTGAAACTTCAACCCCACTGGATGCTGCAGGCATCTCTTGCAGTTCATCAAGGTATAAATCTGGTGCCTTCTGAAGCATTTCAAGCAAAAACTATTACAATTAATTAATTGATGTCAACCAGTAATTCAGCAACACCTACCTCAACATTGGCACCATCCAACCGTCTATTTCCCTGCACCTCCGTCTCAGCTGGCTTCTCTTCATCACCAGGGACTGTCCCATGCATATAAAAATGTGAGAGTACTCGTCTGACAGAACGAAGTGAGAGATCGAGACCCATGGCAATTTGATCATTGGTTAACATCCGAGAGAACCAGACGATGGCCCACTGTATCTCTGGCGTGAGTTTTTTGCCCTGGGCCATTCCTATCAAAGTGCCGGGCGTCAGTAGCTTCCTACCACACAGAACTCCGAATGCCGATTGACCGAAATTTCAAAATCGTGGTTTCAGTGAACCGGTATACTCGGAACGTACTCCTTGGCCCTCTGGGAGTTGAATGGTATTGTTTTTGATGAATTCCGGTAGCTGGATGACGAGGTATGGAAGGACCGAGGTATGGGCTGTTTTTTCACACAATTTTCTCATGTGGCCAAGTTGCCTGAAATAGACAGTAAACTCCGACCACCTCGTTGGTGATCAGGACACATGACACGGAAAGGTCTGCATAAAACAGAAACAATAGAAAATACAGCCTTTACTATACAATTTGTAAAAAGGCCAGTATTGTGCTCACTGCGAGGGATCATTGACATCGACATAAATCAACCTGCGACTCATAAAAACAGACAAAAAAAATTCAAACTACTGAGGTGCTTCACCTAGCACCTCTCCTGAGTCTTGCCCTTCAATGACACCATCAATCTAAGCTGCGGAAAAGTCTCAGGATCGGGTAAACTGCTATGACAAAGGATGTACTCACTGCCTGCATCGACACCGAGTCTCAGAGTCTGACCAACCACAGTACCTGGCACAAAATCGTCTCCGCAGCCTTCAGCTCAAACACCAAATCATCCAACAGCTCCGCTCCCCACTTGGCATTCACACCACGCCTGCTCTCCACACCAACGTCGGAGGCGGTAAGCTCTGCCAATGCAGCCATACATGTAGATGCAAACGAGCGTGACTGGAATTTACAGTCGCTGTCTGCACAGATCAGCATCTTCATTCGACTGAGGAAATTAAGAATTTGGGCGAACTGGGCGAGGGTAAGGCGGGGGTCTGCAGGACCATCACCAAATGAAAGGGTCCATTCGACCTCAGATCGTGTGCGAATGCAGTTGAGAGGCCATCACGGATGACGTAGATATGATCGTGGGCATCTGGATGGAGAAGGGTGCCACCTGATGAGAATGTCTCTGCAATAGGGGTCACGGAATGGTATGCCCCGCTGGTGGAGAGGACACGTTGGATGAGTCCAGTCCACCAAAATCACTCAGTGGGTGTGGGCACCAGCGACACCCGGAGGAGTGTGTGATAGCAAGTCTTGTCGACGGGTATACCCCAGGTATCTTGCACCGCAGCAAGTGTGGTGCAAATCTTGACCTTTCGGACGAATCGAGTGGGCTGGATGTGGAGTTGATGGTACCAGGAATGAAGAGAAGTATTGTTCACGGTGGCGACAGGGGTCCGAGTTGACTTGAAGAGACGGGAGGGTAGAGATTTGAGAACGTCATGGTGGACAGTGTGCGGGAATGTGGGTCTGGTTGAGGGAGCAGTGTGTCACTGTGGGTCCGGGCCGGAAAGGCGAGACTTATGCATTGTCAAATTAGCCCTCTTGAGCTCCAGCAAAAACACGATCGAGAGGGGGCCTTCCTATTTCCGATCCAAGGTGCCCAAAAATAATTGGTCAGGGACCAGAAGCAGGCCCGACCAACTGGACGTTATGGTTCCCAATACAAAGGCACTGACATAGCAGACTGCATCTTCAGAGACAGTAGTCATATGCTGGGACATACTTCCATGCAGATCGAACAAAGGTGGGCTCCGTAATGTTCGAAGAGTTCACATGCAGATGCAGAGCTAAAACCAACCTTCGGCATCGATATGCCAGTGGTTGGAACTTGAAGGAATATCGCATGAGGCCTTGATCCTCTATTTTATTTATTATGGATTTAAGCTGGGAAATGGTACAAACGGAAAAAGCGGATCTCATTCATCCCTCAGTGAATCTCCTGACCAAAGCATCCATTCTGTTACCTCGCATAGTAAACACTGAACAAGCCTACAATTTGAATGCTACTAAAACCTAGTCTGGTGACCAGACCATCTATGAGGCAAGCCGTCAATAGCCTCATAGATGGTCTGGTCACCAGACTAGCTAAAACCCGTCATGATCAGTTGGTGCAAGGAAATGCGAAAGGAACGCGCAGCCAAGAAGTTCGGTAAACAACTACGGTGCAAGAGAGAAAGGGGTAAGAAGGATATAGAGCAGCATCTAAAGTCACTCAAACGAAGTAGGCCGCGAGCGTTTCTGAGAACATATACAAGGTGCCTCATCCTTTCGTCACATAGAATGTAAAGGGGCACTTGATAACCAGGACACTGACGGAGAAGCCTTCAACCATCCCGGTCGAGGACGCTATCTCTGAATGCCTGCAGCTAAACGTCCAAAATGTCAGGCTGGCACCAGTAAGCGAGGTAAATCACTCAAGGGCAAACATGTAGTTGTAGGGAAACGGACAGCCGGTTGCAAGCGAACCAGTGGAAGTACGTGCCCAAGGAAGAACAAAAGAATCGCGGCCAGGAGTATCATGGACCTGACCTTTGCGTTTTCGCGTTCTCTGTACCAACTCTCCTGTTGATGCGTTCCGTGATGTCCAACGACACCACCAGGCACTGGGTCGACATGTCGACATTCAATGCTTGTTTCTTCTTCACTTCTACGTTTACATGACAGTTTACTATGGGCGCCCAAGCATGCAGAATCATCGGTGGCAGTCAGCCAAGGTTGGGGTCATTTTCTGTCAAAGAAATCATCAACATGCTGCTTCCGACTTCATATCTCCGTGTCAGTAGGCCACATTTCATTGCATGGAATCTGTGGCTTGGGAAATTACTGCTAAGCGTTGATGATCTGCAGAGCCAGGCTGAACAAAGTGCATGGGAAGATGTCGATGTGTCTGCTGCACACATTTCCATTTTGAGCGAGAATGAGCCCTGGACCATCCGATGCTGACTCAGCGACTCCATTTCATTTCAAGCCAGGATGGCAGTGCCAGTGGTGGGATACTGTGTATATATATAGGCTCATCACTGAAACTCGAATTTATTGAGAATGCAATATATTTGAGTTGTAAACCCCAAAATGAGCGTAATCGAATGCAGTATGCCAACAGGTCTGATAACTTGGTTATCTATATATTAAAATAGCTAGCGTGTGAACTTTCTTTATCCTCAGACAATGAAGATCACTGATTGGTTGGCTTTGTTTGGTTTTTGTTTGTCTTGAGACAATGGCTGGCATTGATCGCTGGTTTGGTTAGTTTGGGTTGTGGCTCTTTGTTTGGCTCTGAACGGCGGCTTGGTTGTCTATATAATGATGCTGCTCGCTGGTGGTGCAGCCATCCCAGGGAAAGCATGGCAGTGGGCGAGCAGCCCTCAGGTCACTCCGACTCAACAGAGTAAGCTGGGAGCATCTATCAAAGTTCCACTTTCGTGTCTCATGATGTCATTTCAAGCTTACCAGGCCCATCACGCACAAAGAGGTTGCTGAGCACTGTTGACTCAGACGAAGATGGGCTTGATGCCAGTGATTGCCCTCGCAAGCAACCTGCCTGTCGAGATCTGCCAGTAGTGGACCAGTGCCAGCGTATGTCTTTTGTTGTCAAATGTCAAATGTCCAGCCTGAGTAAATCTCCTGCAGCAGATGCAATCTGTATCGATCCACCTCCATCTCGACGCTCCCTTGCACAGGCCTGTCCTCAAGGCACTTTATGAAACTGCCACACCAGAAGCATTGGAATTTTGGGCGAATATTCGTTGCTACAATGCAGCATTAGCATTTACTTCGCTTGGGGTTGATATAGACCATCAAATCAATTTACAGGGATGAGGTCCATATGTTTTTCGCATTCATGGAGAACTCCATCATCGGGTTGGGCAGCTTATCTCTTCTTCCAAGCACTCCCAGCCCAGATATGCTCAATTGTATATTTATGACCCTGCATTTGCTCTTGATCAACGATCGCAATATAATACTGAACTTTCTCGCTGTACAATGGAGAAACTGCAAGATGTATTGCTTGAGCATCATCGCTATGCTACAGTTTTCTGCACAGCTTATGACCGGCTCTCCTGTGAACCAGCAGATTCACAGCTGACTATTCGGCTGCTTGCAGATCCCGTTCGTGACCAACGACGCTACAACCTGCCAACTGTTTCTGAGATCGCAGCAATAATTCCAGGTGATGGCAGTCAAGCCACAGACTCTCACAACATTATTCTCCATCAACAGGATGGCCCGCTGCAACAAATCAGTGAAGGCCACAGATCATATGCATGCCTTCATTATGTCCTATTCTTTCCTTATGGCGAGGATGGTTGGCACTGGGACTTGCAGTTGCACCAACCAGAAAAAGAAAAGCTGAAGGCATTATCACAGATCCGCTATGTCGTGTTTCGGCTGTTTCACCGTGAACATGAATTCTCTGTGTTGCACCGTGGAGGTCCGCTTCTGCAACAGTACTTGGTTGACATGTTTGCATCAGCAGAACAGAACTGCCTCAACTTCCTATGCAACAATCAGGGAGAACTGTGAGCATCTCTTTACAGTGGCTTACAAGATGCCATTGCAGCAGCGGGAAATGCAGAATTCAATCTTCATGACATCGGACAGCGGGCGAGTCGTTTTGCCTTCATCCTTTACGGGTGGCCCACGATATATGTATCAGTGCTATCAGGATGGATTGGCACTGGCATGATACTTTCGGAAGATTGATATCTTCATGACTGTGACATGCAACCCTTGGTGGATTGAAATTGACCGGGAACTACTTCCTGGTCAGACCACTGCAGACCACCCGGATTTGGTTGCCCATGTTTTTCACATGAAAAAACAAGCCATCGTGAACTATGTCTACAAGCATGGTGTTTTTGGTTGAGCAGCCGCCTACGTCTACACAATTGAATTTCAGAAACGTGGACTCCCACGTATGCATATGTTGATCTTTCTTGATCAACCACACAAGCTCCTTACACCCGCAGATGTTGATTCTGTGATCTGGGCACGATGGCCAGATCCCGATAAGCAACCTTTACTCTTTCACACCATGAAGGCTTGCATGGTCCATGGTCCATGTGGAGCATTCAATCCAGGAGCTGCATGTATGGATAATGTCTTTTCATTCACTCGATTAAGTCTGTCAGCGAGTGGCATAGCCATGGGTAGCCGCTAGTAAGTGCATATATTGCCATGTTCCCTTGTCAATCACGCAAATATGCTAGTAGTTGGGGTCCTTGGGGAATATCAACCCAATATGTAGCACATGACACAATCATACTCAGATTACATTAGTTTGCAACCCGCTCATACTTATCTCTCCGACGTGTAATGACAAAAAATCTGAGTCCTATCTTGCAAGGTCCTAAAGTTCTCGTCTATGGTTGCAGACTGGTGCCAGCTTGATTGTGATTGCCCTGTCGGGAAATTTCAACTCGGATTATGGAAAGCCATAACCAACATATTTTGACATTCACGAGTACTACTTTACATGCACATTATCCACAGCTATGGTTACTATAACATAGTAGTGTTTGGAGTTGTTGTTGTGGTTTTCTGGTTGTATGCTAGTAGTGAGTCCCCCTTCGACGAGCTCAATGCTCAGAATTTGTTTCATCGTAACACTGGCTTGTCAGGTGGTGTGAAGGACTCATCCTAAGGGTCCCTAGGTGCATCGTCGTCGTCTGCTATGGTGCACTGATCACTTCCTTCATTTCGTCCATTCACAATCTCGCCACCTGGGTTGACCTGTACAGTGCCCGGTTCAATTTGTGGCTCACTGTTTTGCATGCATGGGTTGGGGTTGGCAGTGGTATCGCCGTGTCGGCCCATCAGCAGAGTCCAGGTTGGGATTCGGAATGAGGTTGGACTCGGAGGCACTGGGACCAGGATCGGCATCGTGGTTGGCCCATCAGGGTGAGGCATGTCTGGCCGCATCTGAGCCTGTGGTGGGGGTTTTATAGATGACAGCCTAGAGGTGGGCGGTGCGAAAGAGCATGATGAGTGACCCGGATCATATCCGCAACACAATAGGCCCTATGCATTGGAGTGGCTCTGGCTTTGGCTAGTGCTCACTATCTGAAGGGTCAGACTAGCTCCATAAGTAAATAACATCAACTAGTGGAGCAGCACCTGGGCACATGTGACCCGTCACGAATCTAAACTGAGTCGGAGGGCAGAATGGTCAAAATGGTCCCAACCTGGTTTGACCGTTTCGGTTGCACATGATCCCCCTGAGCCAGGGAATTTTTGCCAAGTCGAAAAAATCTCAGCTTTGCTGTGGTTATGCCTGCAAGCGCGTTGACCTTCCTGTGGTGCTATGGTTTGGTTCATATTAGTAGGTGAATTGGACAAATCAAATAAATTACAACAGCATGTGAAATGCACCAGAGAAAATGCCCTGAACTGTGAATGATTCAGCACGTACCACCAGGTGGGTGGTTAATAACCCAGCTTCATTACTTACTTTTCATCAGCTCAAATTTCAAGTTCACGTGGTTCAAGAGTCAGCGGTGTGGACTTCAAAGCCAGACCATATACTGAACAGGAATGGCCATGCAACAGAATATGATACACCACTGGCAGGGAACTTGATGATTGCACCATAGCTTTAGAAAATAGCTGTACAATACTGCCAAAGTGCTGTGGGCTTCGAATTCGCACCTAAAAATACCAGCACAACAAAATATGATGGGCCTCCTACAGAGGAATTACATTGTCATTACAATTATGTGAGATCTTTAGAATAATGTCAGGAGCTCAAATCACTGGCACATCAACTTGCATGTGTGTTACAATCCACTTGAAATTATACAGATGAAGGTGTATGTAGCAGAATTTGCAGATGATCTTGTACACAACTATAATAGACGTGCAGTTTTAAAGTTTATTTGGCATTTAAACTAGGACATAACATCCCATCCTGGTCCTAGTGATGTAAGTATGGCAAACACGAGGCAAGACTGGCATGCTAGTACATCGCCGCCATCCGTTCGAAATGGGAATATGTGCACAATGCGAGTGTGCGCAGTATTTGTCATAGTGAGTTCAGATCTCATCAGATGCTATACTCCACTTGCATAGTAAGTTCCCCAACACTGATCTCAATGTCATCCTCACTCCCTGTTAACTGGTTTTCCCTCCAATCGCCATTGCAACCATGCATAAAATCTTGGAGTGCCTTCCAGCATATTAAACATCACACATGTACAGAATTCGTCTCTATGAATGGTTTCCCTGGAGCCTGCTAACAATCCCCTGTCTGTGGATTCATGCTCAATCCATACCAACATGAATCGAGCCATGCACTGAACTCGGTATCAGGGACTGTTGACAACCACTCTGATGCTGAGCCAGCTCCTTCTGTGTGTTTTAACATTTGTGCTTTAATATTTGCTGACGAGTACATCCACAGAGCAGTGTCACAATGATGGAAGACCATGGTCCCAGCACAGACATCAAGAGCATGCCAAGCAAGATAGGATTCCTCATGCTCTGCTATCACAACTACTCAACATGCTCGACAGATGAAACAAAACTCTGCAGGTTCGCCATGGGCCGAGGCATATACGCACCAGTACCCAGTGCTTTCCATCGCCACAGTCATGGCACAGCCTGTTTGCCCAATATATCAATGTGAACTTCACCGTGAATTGAACACATTATGTATTACATAATTGTGGGTAGCATCGACGAGGACCTATTTAGGCTTGACATCAAGCGATATGTACACAACGTTCCAAGATTCTCATTCCACCTTCGGTGCGCACTGATGTATATCTGGCAGACATCAATTACTGTATTGCAAGAGAGTATACAAGGCAACAGAGGGAGGGCTTCATCACATATTTACGGCAAGTCTCCGAGAACAAGGGCGATGGTACTACAGTGCCCTCAACTCCAAGTCCCCCATTCGATATCTGGGCGTGGAGGTATGGAAGCGAACAAATCCAGCCGTGAACGCCTGGAACACTTCGCAAGCCTCTGGACATCCATCCAATATCTTGATGATCCGCTTGTAGAGGCCGATCGTCGTCTGCGTCAGGTCACCAAAGGCTTCCAGCTTTGATTTCTTGGTGCGAGCAGCTAGCGTGGAAATCTGGTTGGTCGTCTCGCCTGCTAGCTCTTCCTTGTAAAAGGATAATACGTCGCTGAAATAGGTTATTGAATATGTATCGATACGAGTCAGGATGAGGTACACACTTGAAGATACAGACAAACTGCCCCAGTTCTGGGATTGCCTGAATATAGTCGTTAACTGGGATCTCTCGTGGGAACACCATGAAACCGTAAGCATCAGGACCACCGGACAAGGCTCGCTGGTAAGTGGGATACTGTTGCGCAACATCCAAGATCTACATGTCATTGTCAGCGATATGTCCTCAGAGGGCGATGTCGACAGATTGGCATACCTTCATGGATCTCGTTTCGTGCTCCAACAACGTACCGGTGACAAAATTCAACGTCGACGTGGTGATCAGGTGGGAAGCAAGAGGACGATACAAGTTGGTGGCCCGACGGATGATGTCTGCAAATGCGTCCAGGACAGCATTGCCTTGTGGTTCCTTGCGAACGAACCGATCGTTGAAGAGATAGATGTTGGGAATCTCTGCTGGGAAACGGGCCGATGCCTCGTCCACGAAGATGCCGCACGATGTATAGAGAGCAATCCATATTTGAGTCGGACGGTTGGGGAGATGCCCGCTAGCGGTCGCTGCATAGACGACCCCCTCTCGCAAGAACGTCCTCACAGACTGGTCTCCGTCTACTGGGTAGCCACGTTGCGTGGCATCATTGATACACTCCTGGTAGAGGTCCTTGTCAAACGGAGTCACCTCGTATGCAACGTTGCACTGCTCGAGAAGCAAGCAAATGTTGTCGCGTATGGCCTGAATCTATATGGAGCGTTCAATCGATCAAAGGACTCATTCAACTTTTTCCTTACCAGTTGCATGTCGAATGTAGCGGTTCGTATTGAGACTGGAGGCTACTTGCTTCCTCTTATATCCGCCCCAAGGATACTGTTGAATTCATACCACGATCATCATGGGGTGCGATTGGTAACTTTGCACGTTCAGAGAACGTTCATAACGTTCCTCTCTGTCATCAGAATTCAACAGTCGGCTTCTTCAGGATCCGTTTCAGAGGGAAGAAATATATCGACCACATCGGTACTAGTAGGTAGTGGTCGTTTGTAATCACATGGCGCACGCTTATGGCGAATCCTCCGAGTCAGTGATTCACAAGTCACATCAGATATGCCATATAACGTTGGCCGGATCGATCCGCTGCTGCCAAGCTGCAATTATTAGGTTTGAACTGGGGAAAGCCTCAACCTGGTGGCAGCGAAAAGTGTCGACTCGACAGCAGAGCCCATCATTTGACATGCCCACGAACGATAGACATTATAAACCACTTCGTTGTGCTTATCGTTTCACTCCACCTACGAGATTCAGATTGGACTTGATATTCAGCTCTTGTGCCTGACTGGGCTGCGCAACATTCCCGATTCTTCACAGGTCGGGTTATCTACATTCTTCGCCCCCACATGCGCTACTCTGCCTCTAGCGAGGTGGTCGAACCGCTCGACGTCGAAGCAGACAACAATATGTCATAATTTATCAAATGCAACACCGGTTGTAGATCGAACTGGGGGCCACCGCACGGCGTCTCACCCAACCGTATGAACGTAATGTTCTGCTAGCAGAGGTTTTGAAAGACTGCCCCTCGAGTTCCGTCATGCGGTTCAGGCTCAATGACATGCAAGATGTGCTCATGACGCCGAACAGCTGGGGGATCCGAGCATGCAGGCCTGCAAATATGGGCATGCTGTGTGAGGTTTCTATTTCTCATTGACCAACAAAGTGAAGGAGGGATATCGGCAAGGGACGAGTGGTGAAATGCGCTAGTCTGCACATGCCGCAAATGAGCTCCAGAGTGACGAGTGATGCGGGGAGACATGCGGGGACGGACAACCTGGTCTAGAGTGAAGGATATCCCCAAAGATTCAATTATCAAACGAGAAGGGCGTGGTGAGATAAAACGTTGCACAGCTGTGGACGGGCTGGCTAAAAAGACATTGCATGAAAGGCGGTGAGATCGGCCCACGACGAAGTGCATGAGGGTTACCGTCAGACAGGACGAGGTGAGGTGGGTGTCCTTGCGTTCATGGCGTGCAATACGCATCCCCTGATCCCTGCGAGCACCACCACACGCCTCAGTTGCTTGTGGCCAACCGAGGACCTCACATGCATCATGCTCGGTCAAAGAACGTACATCCAAGGTTTCTAGATGAATTACAGCGCCAACTAGGAGAGGATTCAGAGGGCCTGCGAACCGCTGCATGGAATAGGCCATGGTTTTTCACCGGATAACCACACGACACACGAATGTAGCTCGAGATAAGAAGCGCATTGCCTGATCCTTGTCGTAGGTGCCTTCCCAAGTTGACACGAACGTTCAGAATCCTACTTGAGAGAGTGAGCCAACGACTTTGGGGCTTCAAACCGTTCTAAACTCCGCGTGATCTGAGTGTTTTTACATAATCCAGTCAAGTACTTCGGACCAGTCCGGGGCCGACGGGTACGTGGCATCGACCACATTCAACACTTGTGCACGTCACCAACCAGGCAAAGGTTAGCCATGGAGTGCAGGGTGGGTTCCGGCTGGACTTGGACGCGCTCGTTGGTTGTTGAGCCGTTCCTGCACTCTATGTCGGAGCGTGCACTGGCGGACATGCAAAAGTAAACTCAAATCCATTATCCCACTGGCAGGCCTAGTTTGCCCACAGGTAATATTTACAGTGCACTATCTCATAATACATAACAGGATGTTGGGACGAACTCGTTCTCTACCACCAAAATACCAACCTGATGATGCATAACAAGGGAAGGTGATCAACACTATGCATCACAAGATAGTCCACTGTACGGGAAGTGAAAGCCTGGTGGGCTGTCACAGCACTTTCAGTCACTGGCCCTGACTGGATTCAAGGATTGCGCATGTTCGTTGCTCGAAGGTATCATGCCCACTCATACTATGCTTTCCAAGAACAAGGACGATGGTCAACTACAGCGTCTTCAACTCCAAGTCCTCCATTCGATATCTGGGTGTGGAGGTATGGAAGCGAACGTACCCGGCTGTGAACACCTTGAACACTTTGCAAGCCTCTGGACATCCATCCAATATCTTGACGATCCGCTTGTAGAGGCTGATCGTCGTCTGCGTCAGGTCACCAAAGGCTTCCAACTTTGATTTCTTGGTGCAAGCAGCTAGCGTGGAAATCTGGTTGGTCGTCTCGCCTGCTAGCTCTTCCTTGTAAAAGGATAATATGTTGCTGAAACGGGTCATTGAATAGGTATCGATGCGAGTCAGGACGAGGTACACACTTGAAGATACAGATGAACCGCCCCAGTTCTGGGATTGCCTGAATATAGTCGTTAACTGGGATCTCTCGCGGGAACACCATGAAGCTGAAAGCATCAGGACCACCGGACAGGGCTCGCTGGTAAGTGGGATACTGTTGCGCAACATCCAAGATCTGCATGTCATCGTCAGCAATATGTCCTTGGAGGGCAATGTCAACCGATGATACCTTCATGGATTTCGTTTCGTGCTCCAACAGTGCACCAGTGATAAAGTTCAATGTCGACGTGGTGATCAGGTGGGAAGCAAGAGGACGATACAAGTCTGTGGCCCGACGGATGATGTCTGCAAACGCGTCCAGGACAGTGTTGCCCTGTGGTTCCTTGCGAACGAACCGGTCGTTGAAGAGATAGAGGTTGGGTATCTCTGCTGGGAAACTGGCCGACGTCTCGTCCACGAAGAGGCCGCACGACGTGTAGAGAGCGATCCATATCTGAGTCGGACGGTGGGGGAGATGCCCGCCAGAAGTCGCTGCATACACGACCCCCTCTCGTAGGAACGTCCGCACAGATTGGTCTCGGTCTACTGAGTAGCCGCGTCGGGTGGCATCGTCGATACACTCTTGGTAGAGGTCCTCGTCAAATGGAGTCACCTTGTATGCAACGTTGCACTGCTCTAGAAGCGAGCAAATGTTGTCGCGTGCGGCCTGAATCTATGTGGTGCGTTCAATCGACCAAAGGGTATACTCGACTTTTTCCTTACCAGCTGCATGTCAAATGTAGCGGTTCGTGTCGAAGCTGAGGGCTACTTGCTTTG
Source organism: Boletus sp. MG55 (assembly GCA_003313885.1). Lineage (NCBI taxonomy): Eukaryota > Fungi > Basidiomycota > Agaricomycetes > Boletales > Boletaceae > Boletus > Boletus sp. MG55. Next base: position 1,175 of record QGOI01000679.1, on the reverse strand, counting down.
CTCTTATATCCGTCCCAAGGAATTCTCAATTCTGCGCCGTACTACGATCATCGATGCGATTGGTAACTGGATGGTCAGAGAACGTTCATAACGTTCCTCTCTATAATCAGAATTTAACAGACGGCTTCGAAGTTCAGGATCCGTTTCAGAAGGAAGAAGTATATCAACCACATTAGGTAGTGGGCATCATGGTCGTTCGTAGAGTCACATGGCGCATCCTCATGGCGAATCCTGGACCAAGTCGGTGATTCGCAAGTCACATCAGATATGCTGGATAACGGCTGGATCAATCAGTGATGCCAAGCTGCAAATGGTTGAACTGGTCCACCTGGCAGCGAAAAGTATCGACTCGACAGCAGGCCTCACCGTTTGACATGCCCACGAACGATAAACCACTTCATTGTGCTTATCGTTTCACTCCACCGAGCCCACCCACGATAATCAGCCAACCACTGTATAAATTTGGGCTGGATAATCAGCGCTTGTGCCTGACTGGGCCCCGCAACATGTCCTATTCTTCACCGGCTGGGTGATCATATCTACATTCTTCGCCCTCGCACGCGCTACTCGAAAGCGTCATGCCCACTTGTACTGTGCCATGCCAGTGTGAAAGCATGTAGTACACATTACATAATATCAATCCTACATTCGACGCGACATACAAACAAGACTCTAATACTTTTTACGATACCTCTCTAGATGGCTCCTGCGCACCGAATAAATCACCCTACTGCTCAATGCATCAACGACCGTTTCCCGTTCCCACCTCCCGCCCCCTCGTGCAAGAGCACCACACAGAGCGTCGTGACGAGGTACACCACCACGCTCGCATACACCGGAAAGGCCCGATTGATAAACAGGAGCGTACCGCCCAAGAGGGGCGCGATCATCCCGCCTCTGTGCAGGATCAAAGCAGGACGCGTCAAGGTCAGCTCGGAATGCAAAACGCGCCGACGTACATGCAAGACAAGGCCGAGGTGATCCCACACGCCGTCCCGCGTACCTTGGTACCAAAGATCTCGGGCGTCCACCTATCACACGTCGCCGTTCAGTCGCTCTGATCCGCACGCAACACGCAAGACGATATTTACCCATACAACACCGCATACAGTCCAGGTACATCACTCAAGCTTTTGCTATTGCTTAGAATGATCTGGCCAATGGGAGGTATTAGA
>QGOI01000675.1:0-11839 GCA_003313885.1 Boletus sp. MG55 | reverse complement strand
AACGCCGCACAGGGCGCATGTGGTTCATTTGGCGATGAAGACGAAGAAGTCATGCTGAATGAACCAGAACCAGTCGACGAACTCTACTGTGTCATGAAGACCAACATAGTAGGCGTACAATACTATAAGGGTACGTACATTGGCGCATACAGTCATGTTTCGTTGTGCTTAATCGGCATGTAGGGTTTGTTGGACCCGGAGAACAAGTCAGGCTGGTCAGGGAGCCCCACAATCGATATGACAGGTAAGATATATGATGATGTTCTTCCTGTCATGCAACCCACAATGAAATTGAAAGGAATGCAATCCAAGTCATGAACATTCGCGGGGCTCAAGTGGGACACATCCCAAGAAACGTCGCGTCCATGCTCGCCCCACTTCTCGATCGACTGCTGGTCACAGTAGAAGGTGTTATGCATGAGGGAAACCGTGAGACTCTTACTACACATCCTGAGGTAGTAAACTGACAGTTTCTTACTTAGTCACCGGCTTCAACTATTCGTTATCTATGTAAGCATCATCCAGTTCCATTGGTTCCATGCTTACCCGCATACATGTTAGGTCGTTAAACATATATGGACCGTCCGATAAACGAGACATGCTAGAGCCGATGCTTATCTGGGCCACACCTCGAAACCAGGGATTTCCACCACGGGCAAAGGGTGGAGTTCCAGGGACGTCATCTGCAATTCCTCCGGCTGCCCTTTCTGCTGCTGGAGCATTGTCTCCCATGTACGTTGCCGCACTTGCAGCAAAAATGGGCATGCCTGGCCCTAGCCAGGCTCGTGGGATGAGTGAGGCACAGCAAGAGGCAATCAGAAAGCAGAACGAGGCATTCACCAGGGCTGCGGAGCTCCAGCAAATGCTGACTGGCCTCGAGAAAGTAGATGATGAGGGTCGGCGTGCCTCGTTGCTTGATACGCTCTGCTCATCGGTGGACATTTTGAAACTCCCTGTACATCCTAATCCGCCAGGCATCGCTAGCGGAGAATTGGTCGTGGACTTGTTGAAACATCAGGTAAAATATTCCCTCCGCAGCTGCAATTGCACACTAACACGCATGTAAATCTCAGAGTCAAGCCCTTCAGTGGTGCATCGGTCGTGAGCACCCCAAGTTGCCCACCAAGGAGTCGGACAGCCCAGTCCAGTTCTGGCAGTATAGGAAGGCGGGTAACAAGGTATGTTGTCATGATTGACGAGCAAAAATATTCCTACGCACTAATTACCGCCAGCCATACTATTTCAACCGTCGGTTCAATTTGGTTGACATCTCATCGAGTAGTTGACTCCATTTATTGTTTCAGTCGCCACCAAGAGTCCGCAAGATATTAGCACACCTCCAGTGCTTGGCCGAGGTGCTTTGGTAGCCGATAGCATGGGTTTGGTATGTGATGCAGCGAAGAGGGGAAAGCGGAAATTAACATCTTTCGTAGGGCAAAACCCTCATGATGATTTCACTTGTCCTTGCGACAAAGAAGGATGTTCCCAAGGAATACTGCAACAGTACACTCATTGGTATGCAACATTACAATGATGTATCACGTCGTTCGTCTCATTCGCTTTGATGACAGTTGTCCCGCTCTCTGTGATTTCAAATTGGGAGAAACAGATTGAAGAACACTGCGTCAGAGGCGCCTTGTCCTCCTGTGTTTACTACGGTGCCACGCGCAATATGACACCTCAACAACTGATGCAACACGATGTAGTGATCACCACTTACCAAGTTGTTTCAGGCGACGCCGATTTCAGCGCCATCGTGCAGCCTGGCATCGAGGGGGAAGGACCTGCGAAGAAGAAGAAAAAGAGCGGCAAGGGCTTATTCGGTGTGAGATGGAAGGTACGTGTGTGGCCATTCGTTCAGCATGTCTGGGAAGCTGAAGTGAGGGGGATGGTGCTCAGAGGGTCATCCTAGACGAAGGTCACAACATCAGGAATCCCAAGACGAAGATGACCATGGCGGTGTGCATGCTTACTGCCGAAAGGCGATGGGTACTTTCTGGAACCCCTATTGTAAGTGATTGACGACTTCAACCTGTGTGTCCCTCACATAACTCTCCCTTTATAGATCAATTCTCCCAGGGTTAGCTACATTCTTTGACTAGGATTCCGTTTCTGTGACCACAATAACAATAGGATCTCGGTTCCATACTCACCTTCCTTCAAATTTGCCATCCATTGGACAATGAGGATTTCTTCAAACGCCTAGTTCTTCGTCCCGTGAAACAAGGAGATCCCACTGGCGCAGAATTGCTTCGTGTAGGTTTGTTCTGCAAGCCAGGTGGTTTATCTGACCCTCTGCTAGGCCTTGATGAGCCATACTTGCATTCGGAGAACCAAAGAGGTGAGTTCTTAGTCAAAAACTCTCGATAGTACTTTCTGTCCTAACGGTGCACCAAAGATGCAAGACAGTGAAGGAAAATCCCTTGTTCCTCTCCCACCGGTGAAGTCCCTTTGTCTGCTGTTCCCTTGCTCCACTCACTCGTGATAATAGGTCGACATCACTCTAGTCCCTGTGACGCTTAGTGAGGAAGCACGCGTAAGTATTGTTCTAATTGTGTTGTTCCAATCCTGACTATGTTTGCTAGGCACTTTATAATGCCGTGGAACTTGCTTCCCGACAGCGAGTCGAATGCCTAATGAATCAAGTCGGAGGACTGAACCCTGTCGTGGGTATTACCTCAATATCACCATGTTCTGAGCTCATATATTTCTAGGTAACTACTAACGTCCTGAGCATGCTTACCCGTTTGCGTCAAATTGCTCTCCATCCAAGACTAATTCCATCTGATTACCTGGATCAACTTCAGACGACCGGGGACATCAACTCTACCCGCGGCAGCGCCATACAAATCACACCCGAGGTAAAGGCCAAGTTGGAGACCCTTATTCTCCAAGCGATCGAGGACAATGAAGAATGTCCTGTTTGTTTCAATGTGATGACGGAACCTCGGATTACGCCGTGTACTCACGTCTTCTGCTTGCCTTGGTACGCCCCGGTTCTTCTGTTGACGTTTTATTTCAGTTCATGATAGATACATATAGCATATCGGAGGTGATTGCGAGGGATCCAAAGTGTCCTATGGTATAGTATTAGTTGACTGCTTCATCGATTGCATTGCTGATTCATTCATAGGATCGCCGTCCTCTTTCCATGCAAGATTTGGTGGCGCCGCCACCTCCTACGGACTTTACACAAGCCCCAGTGAAAGACATTGATCAAAGCGACCTTTGTACTGGGTCGTCTGCCAAGATTGACCAACTCATTCACCTTCTGAAACTGATTCCCCACGACTCAAAAAGCTTAGTTTTCTCCCAGTTTACTTCTTTCTTGGACAAGGTAATCATGCTTTACGACCATCTCCGTGTGTTTGCACTCACACGCTGGATAGATTGGCGAGGCATTGGAGGAACAGAAGCAAGTTTCCTATCTAAATGCTGTTGGATATTGTGCTAAATATGCCCCCAGCATCCCATATGTGCGGTTTGACGGACAGTTATCTGCAAGAAAAAGACAGGCGGTGTTGGAGCGGTTCTCCATTCCCCTTGACCCCGATGAGTCCCCTGCTCCCGGAGAACCCGTTCCACCTACTCGCCGGCGTCAGACACAAATCACGTTAGACGAGGATGAGGAGAACGCCGACGATGGCAATGACTTGGACAATGACTCGGACTTCGTCGCCGGAAATGACACTGACGACGACGATTTCGAAGAAGACATCTCGACCCGCGTAAAGAAGGGTAAGGCTAAGGAGAGGAAGAAGAAAGGAAAGGGTAAGGCGAAAGCGATCCCAGCCGTGAAGCAGGTTTTCGACGGATCTGCCTTCTATGGCGAGAACCCCAAGGTCATGTTGATTTCGCTCAAGGCGGGTGCCTTGGGACTCAATCTCACCGTTGCAAATCACGTCTTTTTGTGAGGGTTTGTTCCACTTTGTTTTGTATATTCAAACGCTTATGCATTTCATTAGGATGGATCCGTAAGTAATCGCATGACCATTTGTTTCATATATTGATCAGGGTTGGTTTGCCTCCGTTCCGTGCTCAGATGGTGGCAGGTGATGTGACCAGTCAACTCGTGGTGTCTTCCCCGCTGATAATTCTATAGGAGGGCATCGAAAGTCAGGCCATTGATAGATGCAATCGGTAAATAGAGTTTCCTATCTCGATGCATCGACAGATACTGACATTCCTAAAGTATCGGGCAGAAGAAACCCGTTCACGTCTACCAATTGATCGCCGAGAACACTGTCGAATCCAAGGCAAGTCATCCCCTCGATCGTCATAGACCAGCTTTTCCGATGCCGACCGTTCATTCTAGGTGATTGAGATTCAAGACAAGAAGAAACGCCTAATCCAGCATGTATGTAGCTTGTCCGCGCATCGTCGGATAGGGTTGACCCGTCATATCTTCACAGGCGTTCTCTGGCATTAAACGCACAGAGACTCAGCGAGAAAAAAGGGAAGCAAGGCTTCAAGGTGAGTGGTAATGCTCTCGTTTTCGGGGACTGCTCGATGAAGTCTGTTTTAGATCTTGTCAAGCTTTTTGGGATCCGCGACTGACACAGCTGAAGAGGCCCCCGCAGAAAACAATTTATTGCATATACATACATAGGTTTACGGTAGATACAGTATAGTGTCGGCGATATCACAAAGTATAATTCGATCTACGTTTTCTTATTGCGGAATGCGAGACAGGAGGGTATCCTAAAAGAGAAACTGTACAGTTTCGGCAATGACCAGGAGGCGTCAAACTCTAATTGTTGTAGCGATGAGTAACAATAGAGACAAACAGCGAGCTCGTCGCCGAAGCGGAACCCAACGCTTGCACTTGAAGTCCCTCAAGAACATCTCAAAATGGCCACGGTTCAAACTCTTCCCAGGGACGTCTCGAAAATTGGCCAGGAAATCAAACTTTTCGGAAAATGGGACACCCAGGAGTACGCATCCACATGCTCGAGGAGGAACTTGTCATTGATCGCGGCTTATATAGCGTCGAGGTCAAGGACATCTCGTTGACCGACTACATCCAGGTCCGCCATGCGGTCTATATCCCACACACTGCCGGTCGTTATGCAAAGAAGCAATTCAAGAAGGCACAAATGCCCATCGTCGAGCGTCTCGTTGACAGGTATGCCTATACATGTCATATCGCCGGAACGGAGAGAGGAGATCTGAGGCGTTTCACTTGGCTACCAGTCTGATGATGAAAGGTCGCAACAATGGCAAGAAGCTCCTGGCCGTCCGCATCGTTGCACACGCGTTCGAGGTCATTCACCTCCTCACCGACCAGAACCCTATCCAGGTGCGTACGATTCGGAGTTGGGCGTCAGGGATTTTGACGTTCTGTGGTGTGGTTAGGTCCTCGTAGATGCGATCGTCAACACGGGTCCCCGGGAAGACTCGACGCGCATCGGTTCGCAGGGTACCGTCCGTCGTCAGGCCGTCGACGTGTCCCCTCTGCGGAGAGTGAACCAGGCTATTTCCCTTCTCACCATTGGCGTAAGGCAGCGCGATGCGTTCATATGAATTTTGTTCTCACCGTGATTGGATGTAGACCCGCGAGTCGGCGTTCCGTAACGTCAAGTCTATTGCCGAGTGTCTCGCTGATGAGCTCATCAACGCTGCCAAGGGTTCCTCGAACTCGTATGCCATCAAGGTCAGATACGGTCTACTGTCTGCGGTCGCTCGTGCACTCATGTGACTCTTGTACAACAGAAAAAGGACGAGCTCGAGCGTGTGGCCAAGTCTAACCGGTGAAAAAAGTTCGTTTCCCCCTCTGCAGTGCATACAGGCGGAGGACTTAGGATCGCGGTACAAGTATGGCTGCACTATATGGGCTTTTTCATTACATGTCTGTTTTCTTCATTTTTGCATCCCAAGCGCTTCAGCCCTCCATGAATGCAACCTCATACTTTTATCCATGTATCCTCGATGACACTTATGCATGCATGCACGTCAACACGCTCTTATCTAGGTGCTTCTTCGACGTCAACAATCTCCGGCGAATATCTGATATGGGTATCGCCGTCGACCAACGCGGGATATAGATTGCGAGATTCTGGCATTTTCCGGGGGTTCTCCCGTTCATTTACTGATTCAGAAAAAGGCATAAAGCGAAATGAGGCACCCGGCGAGGCACCCGCATTTTTGACCATTCCGATTCCATGCTTGCACAAGATAGCGATAATGGCGCTCCTGCGTACGTCCGAATGTCCAACATCCAGAGACGGACGACCGTCGCTCGCGCTCACACGGGAAGTTTGTATTGACATGGCGGGTTTTAATGCTCCTCGGCGGGTCCATGCGTTTCGTGCTGGAAAAGTCTACATGACGGACCCCGTTCACGTCACCTTCCCACCCCGCCATCCTCCCGGGCCCCTTCTTTGTATGGACTATACATGCCCGTGAACTCGCCACTGGCACCCTCAGTGGAGCATAGCGCGCAGTATGGACGAACATCGGACCGCTAGTCCATCAGTGCATGCGTTCGCATCGTCACCGTTACCGTACCATACCCGATCGAATTCACCGAGTCTTTGTTTCCGCTGCATCAACGATCCTCGCAGCCACCACCGATCAGTCATTAGCCGCATCAGGATTCCTGCACAACGCACGTTGGTCCCATCATCGCCCCCCCGGGCCCCTTCAAACCCAGCTGAAACTTTGGAGCGCCTTGGGCCCCGCGTTCAGATCCGCCCTCTGATCGAATCAGACGTCCGTTATATTAACATGAATTATACTAATAAATAATAGGACAGCATTCGAGGGTGACGCACGCCGATTCGGGCGGTCTGACCGTTGAAGTTGCCGACCGTGCAGTACTATTACTGTACTGCTACTACCACATACATGTGTACCTGGGCCTGTACCCGCCGATCCGATCACCTGAAGACACGTCGGTCCGTCAGGCCCATCAGTACCATATTTCAAGTCATCTCGTCCCGTCCTCAATTGCCCCTCTTGCCCGCGTGCCTCGCTCGCTCCCCCAGTCAAAGGGGAACGATGACCTAAATACATACTTACGTGACGATATCGTGCGCCGAGCGCCGAGGACTCGACACTGCGGTGCTGGCGCACGACGTACGATATTTATGAAATGGAAAAGAAAGGAAAAAGGAAAAGGTACCTGGACGCCACTCGAAAGCAGCGCCGAGCGTTCGGGATACAAATAACAAATGAGAAAAGAAAGTTCGAGGGTATTATCGTCAAGGTAATATTTATAAATAAATAAATAAAGCTATCGGTGTCGACCGAGGACTCGGTTAAGAGGAAGGGGTCACCGGGCCCATACTATTCCCTACCTCCAAATCGGCACTCCACCAAATATACGACATTTTCACCCGTTTACCGCAGGTCTTAGTTCTCATATATACTGATGCCTTCAAAGTCGAGCGAACAAAAACAGTACAGCAGTTCTCCAGATCGTGAAGTGAACCTTGGTCACGCTGGCAGCGGCGGCTGGCTGTCACTTGGACTCGCCAACTTTGCGCCAACTGCCGTGCACTCGGCGGCGGAGTTTCAATTAATAGCCTGACCCGGGAGATAAACCCAATGAACGATATCACAGATCATAGAGCGCGGTCGCTGGCGATGGCGGGCCATCGGGGACTGCGAGTTTCTACCAGGGACCCAGAACATGCGTTCTGGACCTCTCTGATCATCTGATGCGGACTTGCAAGACCATCAAATTCAAGGCATCCAGTACAACTCGCTTGCGCATCGAACTTTATGAAAATAGCTCTTACGATACACAACAGACGTCCTTTCCATACAGTACATAAACTGCATGAAAACTCGTAGCTCTCGTAGCTAAAGTATCTTATCCATTGCTCACTATCCAAGGGCAGAGCCGGACGGAGTCTGAATCCAGCAGTGTGACGATCTGTGACAACTCGTGACCACCGATTTGGGGGTAGGTCCGAATTGATAGTAGCACCACACTTGCCACGACCACTCCATCATATCATGCGTCCACGCCGCTCCATTTGGCAATGAAAAGAAAAAAGGTCAGCGCACGTCTATGCTGTAAATAGCCCAACCTTTTTTTTGGGATGCATCGCTTAGATGTGGCCAGCAAGGGCCAATGACAGAGGGCGAACTTGGTTTGTTGAATGCCCGTTCATTTCAGCCGTTCCTGGGGGGAACCTGAAGTCGGAGCGGTCCCGGTCACCGGATAGCTCAGCTCAACCCTGCCCGACGTACTGGTACCGACGTACAAACGTTCATCACCTTGTCATCGCTTCGCGAGCCAACGTTGGAACACGAGGCTCGCGCCAGCACGTGGAACGTGTACGGTCTCCAAGGCATCGAGCAGAAAAATCAAACTCGGACGGATCGTATCATGTTTACACGTCGATGGCATCACCGACCCCGAAAGACTGGAGATACAGCCACACACAAAAGGTTACACACGTACGTATTACACTGCAAAGACCTCCTGTCAAATGTCATCTTGATACGTCCGATGGTCGTTGCCAGCCAGGAAATACGGATCTCCACCGATCGATCCGGACCATGATCGACAATGAAAACCGAGCTGCTGCCTTCCTACGAAATTTCTATGTAGTAGATGCGACCCGGAGCGTGATAAATAAACTAACGAGTACACATATGTACGGTGGTTCCACCCTGCCATCCTGTTCCTTTTGGCGCTCCTAGTCTGGTCGAGAAACGCGATCAAGGCAAGCCCGAGTGTGTCTGACTTGACCTGGCCTCGTAAAGCGTCCTGTGTGTCGACCTGGAAACGGATAGATCCGGTATAAATAAGATGCGCTCAGGCGGGAAAATGAACCAGGACGAAAGTGCGATTCAGAAAGAGCAAACGGGCTGTGTACTGAATCAAGGGAGGAAACCACTGTAAGGGGATACGAAAACTCGAGTCAGGGTGCGTCCTGGGACGACCATATGGAATGGACTTCGGTCCGAGGCAATTATGAGTAATAATACAAAATGGCGGGAACGATGGTCGCTATCTGAGGCTGTGGGGCGTCGTCGTTGTCACCGGAGATCCTATGAAGATCGTCTGATGCGTTAGAGTGGTTGTCCTGATCGAGCTCGTTCCACGCTCGCAGTGGAAGAAGTGGTCCGGCTAAGTGATGCAGGCTAATAGCCGGGGGGGACTGCAAAAGCCTGCCAGTCGGCCGTATGCCACGAATCCATCCTCTCAGTCCCCCAAAAATCCAGTTGAAAATTCGTCCAAAAGATTGCGTGATGGTGCAAATCCGATCGTGCCTCCGAATCCCGAGTTGTTGATGCCGACAAGAAATCAAGAATGTTTATGGTAACGTCACCGATGAACGGATTGTCGCAGCGAATCAGCTGGGGAAGCTCCAGAGGGTGGTTCTGGTTTGGGAACAACGCCAGCAAGACCGATGTATCCAAAGTCGCGGCCAATTTCCTTGACCATAGCCTTGCCCATGAGGCAAACCCAGCCAAGGCCTTCGCCAGTGACGCACTGGCCAGGCCAGAAAAGTTCACCTTCTTCGTCCTCGATATCTGGCTCATGTTCCTCGTGCACCGAGAGGCTGGTTCCCACCAGACGGGCAAAGGTCGTGGGATAGTGACGGGCCAAGATCGGGAGGGTCAAGTGTTTTTGAGCGTGCTCCATGCAATATCCTGCCGAAACAATACCGCCCGATTGCTCTTTGAGGGCAAACGTGAGAGTAGGAGCGAATGAGGCATTCGCCTTTGCGGCGGCCGCGATCATGTTAGCAGATGGCGCACGCCCATCAGAGGTGTTTGGCACGTGAGCGACGAGGTGCGGTGGTAATGCAGCTTGGGTAGACTGTGCAGAACGTGGCTGGTTGGACGACTGGGAAGCGACCAGTGTGGCGCTCGAACTGTTGGTGTTGGGCGTACCACTTGCACTGTTTGTAATAGGTGTCGAGTTGGCGCTGTTGGCGGGAGCGATGCTCGCGGGAGAGGGAAGCATTTGAGGCGTTGCTTGGGAGGCTAGAGAGAGCTGGCCCGCGGTCCCCGCAGTACCGTTCATCTCCGCTTTCTCCGCCTCCCGGCTTAGTACGGCCATCTCAGACTTCATCTTCGCCCATGTGCGATCCAATTCAGGGTCCACTACCTGTTTCGCAGCATAATAGAACTTGCGTGCGCGGATGAAACCCTCGATCATCCAGCTGTGTAGGGAGGAAAGACTCATGCGTGAGCGAGCCACGAGAGGTGAATAAACTGCTTACATCAAGCCCAGCAGGGCTTTTTCACGTTCGCCAAAGGTATCCTCGGTGGTCCATTTATTTTTACACCATCCCAAAAAAGCTTCGATTGTTACCCAAGTTTCATGGAAGCAGGCTTTCTTGCCATAATCCTTGATCCATAACGAGTAAGCGAAACAGATGAGAGCATCTACGAGCTCTAGGCGTGCAATGATTGCCCCGTATTTATGGTATTGCGAGTTAGGTGGGGGAGGAAGCGATAATGGGCGATACTCCTTGTGCGAAGAAGGGTATGTTGACCAGAAGCGTGCGTCACCGGAGAACTTGAGTAGACGGCCTGCGTGGTGGTATTTTTGGTGTATGGCATCAAAGTCGAGCGGTGCAATCTTGGCTCGCCGCGGCCGACGGACGGGTACAAAGGATGGCAACACGGAGGGTGCTATTGCACGAGACGAGATGGACCCCAAGTCCTCTCTTACTTCGCCGTCCTCAGACGGTTCAGAGCGCAGATTGAAGTTGGTGGGCTGGTTAGAAGGCCTGTGGAGGGGAGGTGGGGGCGGTGGGAGGTGGTGATAGTGGTGGGGATGCTGTGATAGCGTATCTGCATGGTTAGTGATGCGCTGCCGTTTGGTGGACTCAAAGTCTTGCGGAGGATCGTGCTTGCGCTTGAGTGGAAGTGGCCCAGGGGAGTTTGACCGGGAGGAGGGGGGAGATGGTGGCAAGTCCGGTGGCAGCGGGGCCGAGAGAGGGCCCAAGATCTGGAAACGGAGAGGTCAGGTCAGGACTTGGGAAAGATTGAAGGATGTAGTGACCTCTAGACTCTTGAGGAGCTGTTCGCGCGTCCATTTGCTGTTGGTGATAGGATGAGGGAGGGTGAGAAGGTGGGGAGGCATGGGAACGCACCGTTTCTTTAGCTTTGTGAATTGGGAGGAGGAGGCGGAGGAGGACGAGGACGAGAGGGGAGACATGATGAGAGTAGTGGGAAGAGAGAGAGCGGTGGCCAGCGCAACAATGCTGGATGAGTTGTGTGGACCCGCTAGAATTTGGCTAAACAGGGAGTGCCTTGCCGGTCACAGCGCTTACGGGAATAGCCTCTGCTCCCCGGTTACCCCCTCGAAAAATAAAATACAAAGACGTGACCCCCATGAACGTGCTAAAGCTGTACTCTGCCATCTCAATCTCGGTTCCCCCTTCGCTTGTCCCCCCAAGCCTCCTCCGCCGACACGTCGGACGGGGACGTCACAGTACTGCGTTGTTGGACTCGCAACGTTTATATGATGCCTGCACCGCTCGCCAACAACGTTTTATCCCAGCTTCGGCGCGGCCGGCATTGACAGTCCTGCACGCCGCGTGATTGCTAATCCATTTCTTTTCCCCTTCCTTTCCCCTTGCGGTGCTTCCTGCGTATTTACCACGTTTCGGATCTCTACATCACCCTTCCACGCGCCACGCCACATTCATCCTCTGTCCTTCGAGACCCCCCTCCTGTCTCTCCTGCCAGCACCCTCCCGACATATACCCGCTCGAGGCGCACCGTCGCCTTGGAACGTTCTCACACGCTCAAACGTGACACATGGTCCACCAGGCCCATTGGCAGCCAATGTCCGTGCCGGCCTCTCTTCAGGAACGTCAGCGAACGTCCCAGAATAGCCCTGATACGTTTGATTATATCCATT
>QGOI01000673.1:0-14452 GCA_003313885.1 Boletus sp. MG55 | reverse complement strand
ATGCTGTCCAGCATCTCCGTGATTCTGGGGCGCCTTTCTCCCGTTGGGTTCCTTTTATTCATGTCGGTCGGTAGTTAATGTTCAACACGGCTCTCTATATTCCCTTGTTCGACTCGGGACAACGATTCCTACGTGCCTCCCTTTCTATGCTACTCTTTAATTCTTAGATATATGCTCATAGCTTTGTTCATTGTATTGAGATAATAATACTTTTATAGGATTCCTGTACCGCAGAACTGTAGGACATCTAGCATGTCCGCTTCCTCTCGATAGGATTCAATCATACATAAATTTCTCCCTCGAAGCCCCTACCAAAATGGTAGCGGTATTGCAATATAAGTCGGCACGTTTGTGCGTCATCTCGTGTCTAGCATCAGGGGATCAAACCGTTCGAATTCTGATGATGAGTCCTCGATCGATGGGGCTTTGGAAGTCCTGTCGTACATAGGTATCCCCCCTGGTCAGCTGCGCAGGGCTTGGGATCGCTTTCATGCATGCCCCAGGTGGGGCTCCGAATATTAGCGTACCGAGTGTATGGACGAGTAGCGTTGCCTTTTCCATCCCAACGCCTGCACTGACTGGATTGTCCGAGTCTCGTCTACCACCGTATATTCCGTGTGTATTTGTCAGGGAGTCTTCAACGTTGATCTGTTTCGCACCCGCTGGCTCTGGTAGCGCAGGGGGTCGGTTTGGACATAGTGGCTGCAGGAGGCACAAACGTTCCTTGTTCCTCCAAGGACCTAGTCTCTCAGAATTACACATGTCCTAGAGGATGACAGCGCAGCCAAGGTTGAGTACGAGGAATGGAGAGCGGCAATTTGTGAGTATGAAGATGGCATTACTTAGGCTAGAGGGGTCCCTGAGAAGCTAACTTGGAAACGGAAACATCGTCAAAAATGTTCCATTCAAGAATCAAGACACGGCCACGATGCGACCAAACGCCATCCTCAGAGCCTCAGCGGATCCTCATTGTCCTTGGGCTCGCTAGCAGCGAGCCTCACCTTGACCTCCGTGTCCACGTCCTGCCACAACTGTCTGCTCTTGGGCAAACCCAGAGGTGTATCGACGTCCAACTTGAAGTGCATCCACGCAAACAAGAGACCGGGCAAAAACTTGAGCGCGACGAACATGTCCACCACGCCGGCGACCATCTCCGGTTCTAACGGCGAGTCGACGAGATTGACTTGGTCCAGACGGCGCGGGAGATACGACGCGTCCATACCCTCCGAAATGTGGGTCAAGGTCGGTGTGTCCAAGAGGATGGACAGACCGAACAGCACGGTGCACGTTCGAAAGAGTCATACGAGACCGTGGAGGGTGATTCCACCAGCAGCAGAGTGCCAACCTTGATGAGAAGCTCTTCGAGGTCATCGTCTTTCAGGCGTACAGACTGTTCGAGGTCGATATTTAAGGAGTGGAGGTCCAAAGGCCATGCAAGGATACAAGTCAGTCATAAGCAAACGGGTAAATTTCCAATCCAACGTCACCACAAGCCCAAAGTCGACGAAACAGGAACCGTTGGCTCTGGAACTGAGAACGTGATTGGAGATGATGTTGTCGAGCTTCACATATTGGTGAGGTAGGTAGAGTCGAAATATCTTTATAGGTGGACAGAGGATCGAATCGGAGTCAAGGAGATATTCCGATATTAGGGAACGTTTGCACGTCTCGAATCGAGGTGGAGTGTTCTCAACGGCTGGGCAGTAACGTGCATCAGAGGGAATGGCCTTCCATAGTACCAGGAAAGGAACCAGAGTTTTGGGAAGAGCGGTTCGGCGGTAGAGTTGAAGATCATCGCGATCGACTGCTCGTCAAGACACGCATCCATGAGCGTGCAGTTGAGAAAGATCCAGACGCGACGGGCATAACCTCGGAGGGTAGGCCCACTCAGTCTCGGTGAGTGGTCTCTTGAATGAATGCTGCTACAAAAGAGAGGGATAGATTTGTGTGGAGGCAAGTGCGGAACGACAAGTGACTTACAATCAATCTTGGTAAGTGGACAGGATCGGGAACACGCCGTACTAGTCGGGCAACTCTGACCAAAGCACATCCAGTGCTCGTTCTTTGAATATGCGACATGTTCTGGCTGGCCGGAACGTTGGTGTAGGGCATCCTCTCGTAGACCCACTCCCAATCCTCCATAGGGGACAGTGGTTGTTGTAGAGGATCTCGAGGATTTCAAGTGCGTGGTGCATGACGCCGAAGTTCTGGTAGACGCGAAGGCTTGGATGTAGTCAGTGGCTCAACTTTTGAAAGTGAAGGGGTGTCGGACTCTACCTGAGACAGTCAAAGCTTTCCCTGCCGGGTAAACTCGACCCGTGGTCCGTGGGCTGACTAAGCTAAACCAGTCTGAGCACGCAACTCGTCAAGGCGTTGACCAGCCTCTCTGTGCTCAAGGATGCACGGTTGATCCACTGTGATCTCAAACCAGAAAACATCCTCTTGAAGTTGTACGTCTTGGCCCCTTCCGCTGAGAACAAACCCATCTTCACCCAGACTTCAATCACCTCAACTGACTTTGGGTCCTCATGTCACGAACGACAGACAGCATATGGATATATCCAGTCAAAGTTCTACCGATCACCCGAAGTTATCCTTGGTATCCCATACACGTCTTCGTGGTCTTTGGGTTGTATTGCGGTGGAGCTTGCCTTGGGGTTGCCGCTATTTTCGGGAACAAGCGAGTATAATCAGATTACCCGGATAGTTGAAATGCTTGGGTGCGTACCGCTCCGTTTCTCTGCGTCCATTCCTCATTTTACTTTGGCTCTGCCCTTGTACCCATTTCCGCGGATATCGTGTTTGCGCATGGCTCATGACATTTCGAACCCAGGATGCCTCCTACTTACATGCTGGACATGGGGAAGCAAACGAAACAATTCTTTGATTCTTATGTGGACGTGTTCGGTCACAAGGAGTACCGACTCAAGACACTGGTGCAATATTCGCGGGAACATAACGCGAACGAACACCCCGGGAAGCAGTGCTTCAAGTGATGCTACCGGAGATTATCAACACTGCACCCATGCCAACGTTCAGGTCGGCGAGTCGGCAGGGTCATGAAATGGAGAAAGGTACGCCTCGTTGTCATTGCCTTTTTTTATCCCCTTGAGGTTCTTTGCTGCGTGCTGCATAGGTTTCTTGTTTGTGTAATGGTTCATCTCCGTGCAAATCTGATGCCGCACATAGAACTCAACAACCGCGTGTCGTTTATCGATTTCTGTCAGGGTTTGCTCAACTTGAACCCGATTGAGCGATGGTCTGCAGGCTAGAATGCACCCGTTCATCATCGGCGAACAGTCATTCCAAGTAAGTCGCACACCTCGAGGAATTCAAATGTTTCCCCCGTCCTTTTCTCTCCACATCCAACTTGGGATGTCTTTTAACGCCCTTTTGACGATTAGCTGAATGGACATACCCCTCAAATATTGTCTTCGTCCAGTGCTTCAGCCGACCCCAAGCGGCCGTATGGCGGTCTTGTCCCCTCTTGTCCCTCACAGCCAAAAGGTACCAGGAAATACTAAGACGCGGCGTCGTACAATCAGCACCTCGCGGAACGCCAGGCGTACACAGCGCAAGCACAAGCGGCGTCGCAGGCGGCAAACAATGTCTTCCGCAATCCGTACATATCGAGCCAACAAGGATATGGAGCGTAACAGCAGGCGCAAGTCACAACCTTCACCACCCGCGGGCACGACGTACTAGGGCGCAGTGGAGAGCGCGCCGTCCACATACCAAACACAACAGCCCTCGCCCCCGCCACCACCGCAACCAGCACAACATCCGTACACGTCGCAGTCGACCACGAATGCACAGATCGCGGGACAGATGGGCGTGAGCGGTGGTACGTCTGGTTATCTCACAGGCGCGGCAAGCAGGCTGAACATCCCCGGCTTGTTGAATCCCAACCCACCTCCGGGTACCACCTCGGTGTCGTACTACCCCAGCACATCCCACATGCACGTGCACCCCCGTATATGCGCCAACGCGATCAACCATAATGACGTGATTCCATCCACATTGGCGTGGTTGCGATATATGAACCAGGACGTGATTGGCGGAACCCCTTGACGCTGGTCTTGATGCGATGCGGGAGTGGGAGAGGGGGGGACCTACTTCCCCACCGCGCTTGAAGACCAAGCGTAGCAATAGCTACTCTGCTCACACCACCGCTCCCTCACCGTTGCGGTACAATGTCTTTGAAATGGCTGGACAGGCATCCAGCTCTTCCGGAGAAGTGAGGTATGGGACGTCATCCAAGGTTGAACGGTCGCCATTGTACCGGCGCGCGAGTTACAAGTCCTCTGAGCATCGTACGTATTCATATCCATCTATCCTTTATTGACTGACCTTCCCTGGACGAAGTCGCGCATTATGCCATGCCCCACACCCCCTCGAGAACACCCTCCGTGTCGTTTGGGGCGTCGTCTCGGACCACCTCGAGCTCGTCACTCCTTCCCGGATCTGCGCCCCCTGGGTCATCCGTTGGTAGCTCTTCGCACCATGTGAGATATGAACGGCGACCATCGTTGAGGCATAATCCAGCATGGCAAGGTAGCATTTCGTCGGCCACAGGATCCGTACAGTCTCGTAAGCCATACCCACAAATCCGCCTACTTTGACTGATCCACCCAACACATCCCTCAGACGCAGGCAGCGCAGAATCCAAAGTTCCGTACCACCCAACTTCGCTACACATGCATCCACTTTTCGCATCAACACGGTTGCATAGCGCGCCTATTTCATATGATATTATGTATACACCTTCTTCGCGTACCGTCCTTGATCGTACGACGCATACAGCCGTCCCTGCGCATACGCTCTCACAGTCAGCCACGGACCCGCCGACGCCAGCTGCTTCGCGACTGGTTCTCCGCTCTGACAAGTTCCCATGGCCAGTCATCATTGGTCCCTCTACCTCATCCCCAAGCGGTACCGGATTCTACGTTGGGGGGTCATCGGCCAAATCCAGTGGCAGGGAAGCCACCCGCCGCGCAGCCATACCCGCAACTCGAGTATTTGCAACAGCGCTGCAGGAGGTTTTGGCGCGTGATCTACGAGATCCGGCGGGGGAGCCGGCCCCGGCCCCGGTGCTAGTGCCAGAGGAGGAGCAGGCGGAGGAGGAAGTGCAGGGTTTGGGAGGGGAGGTGCGTTTCGTTCTATCTTCCCTTGCCCTTTCTTTTTTTTTAATGTCAGCGACGATATCCGTTATCTTGATGTATTTGCTTTGCTTGCGCACCTTGTTTCTGTGTTGCCCTCCTCCCCCCATAGTCCCAGACTGTCATCCCCGTCCGACGTGACCGTACCCATACGCTTGCTTTCCACCCTTTTTTAAAAACAAGGATGAGTGAAATAACACACGGCGATCGCAATCCAACCAATGTTCATATCCCCTCCTTTTTTGGCACAAATCCTCATCGTCCACTCACTGTCATTTACGAGACATCTGATTTCCTTACGGTTTTTCTCTTACTCATCTTTACAATTTCTCTTCTTACCCAGCAATCATATATAGGTCGCAACGCCCGATGGGGTTGGGCATGATCATCAAGGGTCATTGGCGTCTTGTTTCAGAGATGGCTCGTTGGAAAGCAAAGCGGGGTATATTTTTCTCCAAGGTACTACTACGCGTGAATATCCAAGCATCATCCGACCGACGCAAAAAGAACGGGGATGGAAAAGCGGAACGGCCAAGGTTGCTACTAATTGACGGCGCCCGACGACGTCCGCTGTGTGCACACTTTGAACTTTTCCTCGACTTCCCACGCGCCAGACCAGTATTCGACGATGGCATCGGAGGCACGATGCAGGTCCTCGTGCGCGTTCGTTTGTAATCATGCGTTCGAGACCGCGGAAGCGGCGGCAGAGGATGACGTCTTGGCTATGAAAAAGGTCACGAGTCTCGCGTTCGACGCACCGGGACGCGGGGACGTACCTCCTGAGACGCAAGATGGCGCAGAAATCGTTGCTGCCATCCCCAATGTAAATGACGCGATCGAATTCGATCGCGTCGGCTCGATGGGCGTCCAGGTAGCGTGTCAGTTCAAGTGTCCTCCGACAGAACATCATGATGAGACGGCGAGGGGGAACTCGGATCGGATCGGAGCGAAGGAGGGGAGACGTACCCTTGCACATGTTGTCCTCGCATCCGACTTGACAGCCGTGAGGTGGGTCCGAGGGGCCCACGCGCGGACGGAGGACGAGCCGGTGTGGATGGTCGGAATCGGAAAAGTCGGCCGGGTTGGTGTCGATGGTGTCGAAGCATCCTCGGATGCCTTGGTGCTATGATCGAGGGAGAGATCACTACGTGCGTGCGGCGTCGAAAGTGGTGTAGGGGGACGTTACCTGGAGGATGGTATCGATGAAAAAGGTGTTGGCGTTGGAGAGCACGAAGAGGGTGGTGTCGAGGCTGGTAGGGTCTTTGAGGCATTGGATGCCGCGTTTCATGGCGGGGTGCTGCCAGCGAGGCGATCCGGGTGGGTGAGTCGGGGGGCGAATGGTGAGCCTGACGTCCCGCTTCGATCAAGGCAGTGCAGACTCACGAAGGGGATCTGGCGGAGGGCGCTCTCGATGTCTTGCTTGCGTACGCCACGTTCTTCCCCAGACAGTTCATGCAGACACTTGGCGCTTCGAGGTCGGAACAAGGGAGGGGAAAAGAAAGACAAGGACGTCAATCACGACGAGCTCGCGCGCGCGTCAAAACAATGGGGTGGGTTGATCTCACACGAGGTCTGTCCATTGCACGGTCGTCCCGGGCTCTCGCGAGCGATCAGAGTCTTGGTCTGCCATGGACCTGGTGAACGATCAGGGTGTCATCTTTTGGTATGAGGATGGTGACTGGCCAGTCAAAGTCGAACACGACCAGCTGTTTCTTGACCGAGGCCATTGATCGATGAGGATCGAAGAGAATATGATGGTGGTCGGGGTTCAAGTTATTAGATCAGGCACGCAATGCGAAAGCATCGTACGAAAAATACCTGGAACACGAATGGTCGTCTACAATGGACTCGGGACGGTAAAGTGGCTCTCTTATGTATGCGTACGCCCTCGACTACTCACAGCACACTTAGCACAACACTTTCTACAGCAAAGAAGGCACCGCTCAGGTCAGATTGAAACTCGGCCTCGCCGACGACACAACTTTACATTCAGTAGCATCCATGTATACCTTTCTGAGAGGATCCGCAGGACTACCTCGCCCTTCCAACTGGAGTTGATTAGATCTGGATCAAATTTGTGATGCCTGTTTTCTCAAGTTGTGAACACTTCGAACGCTACGTGGAACGTCATTGAGAGTATCCTTGCTTGTAGTAGTCGACAGGTAGTGGCTCTGTGCCTGCGGGTAAGGAACAACGAGAGGAAAGTTGTCGAGGAGTATCCACTTGACGATGGTCCAAAGGTCCCACAGACACTTCCTCCTCGCTGGCATGGGTCAATAGGAGTATCGAGGTGGCAAGGTTCATGGCTTGACAGTAATCCACTGCGTTGCACCTGCATCAAGGGGATCGAGGACTCAGAGCGCCCAGTGAGCGTTAGCAGGGCACAACCAACGATGATGTACACTGTCAACACCCAAGCCTTAGGCACCACCACCCCGTCCTCATTGTCCACCCGACGCCCTTTTCAATCCGGTTTCGCAGCAATCCATACTCCGCATCCTTGCCCGCCTGCGCCAATAAATTCCCAAACAAGCCAGCTCGCGCATCCCGAGTCGCCCGGTTACATTCGAGCCAGAGTTAGAACGGTAGACAAGGGGGATGCCCCCGCGGATTAGCTTGTCAAATCGAGTCCATTAGTCAAAAATTCGAGAAGGACCGACTTAGGCAAAAGCCGATCAGGCTTTTGTATGCGTGAGCTCTTCTTGGTTTGTTGTTTCAAGCCTGAGGGCTGCCGCGGCGCCACCAACAGACGATATCGTTGTCACTGTGGGCAACGCTAACTTGGCACTTACCCTGACTCGACTACGTTGCTTGACAAAGGTGTCCGGGTCTAACCAGCGCTGTTTGTTGTGAGAGGGTCCAGGAGAAGAACCACGCGATTCTCTGATGACTATCCGCTGTTTTCTGCAGGCGGTGAGGATGACACCAATGGGCTTGTAACCCGCCTCGTCTGGTGCACCGATGCTAGGCGACGAACCCTAGGGGTCCATGGTCACTTGGATAACCCTCTTGAGCACGTCCGCTTCCTCATCCGGCCACGACTTATTCTCCTCTCCATCCGCTATATTGACCATAAGACAAGTAGGCACCGTACCCCCACATTCCTTGGCACCTGTGAGCGACGACACATCATGAATGAACCCATATTGATCCGTGAGCGGCTGTATGCTCTCATCGTATGGCAGATGCTAAACCGCGACGCCGGGTTCGGCAGCGGGATCGTGAAACGAAAGTCCAGCGATAGCAGAGGGTGTATTTGCGCGAGAGACAGTGTGTTGAGGGTTTGGACGTCGGTGGGATGGTCGACTCGAGCGGGACTGAACCGAGTTTGTTGGCTACATGCTGAGGAAGGTTGACATTGACGCCTACGTTGGACCTTAGAATGTCTCCATTCCACCTACAGTTGTGGCATCGACGGATTCGGGGTGGGCCTCAACAGAGAGGCCATGATAAGCTCGCTTGTCCGCGATCGCGACTGGCGCACGACCTGGCCCTGGGCATTCAACGCGCGCTTCAAGGACTTGGTAGCAGCAACCCATCCAATAGGACTCAGCGTCGCCCAAGCAACGACTTGATGCCCCCTTCAGGTCATGATGCGTGTTCTATGCGCGATGGCTCGTAGTGAAGCGCCCTGAGGGAGACACTTGTCATCCACGAGCGACGGGCAAGGGCATCATGGACATTTCCGTTCTCGGATCAGATGGGTCCGGCGAGGTCGCCACTGAGGTGCCGCAGGGGCTCGTAATGGTAACGTGCTCGCGAGAATTGGCGACGACCCCACAGACTGGGGTAGTCCCTCCCACTGAATGGGTAGGACCGACGACGGACGCAGCACTGTCTTGACCCGGGAAGAACTGAGTGGTGCTCAAGACCGATATGCCGTGCAACCCGATAACACGTTGAGAACCGCTCAGGACTGTTCCACGATTGAAGTGCAGGGGGGAATCACATGAGGACTGTTTGCTGGCCGCTTCTTCTTTGATGACAAGGATTGGAAACTGTGGGGATGTTTGACTTGCCTCTGTGCACCCAATTCCTCACCCATTCTCCGGTGGAAAGCTCTATCTTGTCGGCAGAGACGCGCATGGATATCGTGGGTATCATCAATGGCAACGTCGCTGTGTGATGGCACCAGGGCTTCTTTAACAGCCGCGGAGAGCGATGGTGCATCATTGAGACAAGAACCCAAAGCTGTGATTCTGCATGTGTTGTGCGGTTCGAAGAGGGTAGGGATGTTGATGTCGATGATGTGATGCTCTCGCCCAATGACAACTTCCGACATGGCGGCCCATGAACCTAGATCGTTCCGTGAAGGATGCGGTCAAGGACTAGAGGTAAAACAACGTCAACGACACCCAGGACCACCAGATGGATATTATGCGTACCAAAAGACTCTCCTGTCAATGACGCTTGATGCATTCACTGTCATCCGTAAAGATGGACTGTAAAACACGGCATGTGAACTCAAGTTGTTCCGGAGGCGAAAGTGCCTGTAGCAACGTCTCTGCGTCTTTCTTTCTATCCTTTTGCATCGCGTCCAACAATTTCCGAGTTTCGTCGAGTTCAAGTCGGGCGTGTGACAAGATGCGGAAGACGATATAAAGGGGGTGGGAAGCGGAAATTATACTTGCCACGCAATCGCAGACTGGATCTCTTCGTCCCACGACTAGTAGGTATGACTCGACCTGTGTCGCAGCGACTCTGAGGGTCGCCGTCGGTCCTGTGGACGAAACGACGAGATATCCCGGGAAGGTTTCCGGTGGCGGTGTACCCGCTCCACTCAATATCGCCGCATCCACGTCTCGAGGGTCCAACTTAGTGGATGCGCGGCGCAGCCTCCAGTCGCGCACATTGTCACTAGCAGTAGTGGCCGCATGTAGACCTCATGCCAGTGAAATGAATCAACAGGTTAGCTCCATTCTCCATCAAACGTGTGCACGGTAACGCTGCATCCTGTGGCAGCCTTTATGAACCCATTGCTGCAGAATCTCTGCTCACAACTCGACAAATGTTTTTCCTCCGTGCCCTTTTCTTCCCTCTGCGCTTTGCACTCATCGATGAAGACAACCCACTTTTCACTTCACCTTTTGCCCTGCAACCACAACGTGCTCAGCAAAGAAAGAGATCAGACGACTCGTCTGATACAAACAAATGCGAACATGTCTTCATGACTCGTAAGTAGTAATGTGGGACATGCTGGAGGAATCGTTAACATCCCTGTGCAGACATCTGTGCTACAGATGTTGTGTCTGGCCTCCGTCGCGTGCCGGCAGGCATTTATGCTGCTATAGAAGTTGATGGGAAGATCACGAAAACTTTGAACAAGCCCGTATTGGTAGGCAAGGACGTGGTGGAATGGGATGAAGAGATCCTCCTGTGAGTCACTACCCTCAGTTTCACTGCTTTTTACTGAGGAAGATTCAAGGCCATCGGAACGATCATCTTCCATATCGTTCAAGGTCTACGCATCCTTCAAGCTCGGACCAAGGTTCGGAAACGGTGAATTACATCGCCAATTCAAGATTACTGTGGGAGACGTACTCGATCAGAATCAAAAGCTCCAGCGTGAGTCACTCCACTTCCAATATCATACCCGCTCTCTGACGTCTCCTTGTAGCTATCAGGTTTCTGGTTCAGAAGGACGAGGTTTTGCCGTCATGTTCGTCAGTCAGAATCATCGCCGAACGACGCATTTGCGACGTCAACGAATCTGCAACGAAACTTGACATGAGCGATCCGTTCATCTCGTTGTTGACACTTCCTAACTGGACGACGATAGGTCCCGGAGTCAGGCGCAATGAGCCAGCTGGAACAACTCACAGACAGCGGACATCGTGCTCTCCTACATTACCGCCAACTCCAGAACCAAACGGATCTCGATCAGGCTATCACGTGCTTCGAGTGTGTACAGGACACCTGCCCCCCAGACCACCCGAATCGCTCCGCTGTACTATTCAACTCGGCCAATGCAAAGTTCATTCACTGTCAAGCCAATAATCATTACCTCGACCTAGATGTACCAATTACATTATGTCGGGAAGTACTTCAGCTTCGCACCAGTAGTCACCCAGATCACTGCGCGACAGTCCTCGATCTCAGTTTTGCTCTACTGGTCCGTTTCCACAGGCGAGGCGACGAGACCGACAGGACAGAAGCGAAGGATTTACTCTCCAGAATGGTGGAACTCTTGCCAGTGGAGTGTTATGCGTACCGAGCAGCTTGCCTCGCGTTGCAGATGGCCGAGATCTCTGTGATGATTCAGGGGATGGAGTCTGGGATATCTCAGGTGGACAGCACAAATCTTGACGATGAAGAGTTAATACGGAGGGCACGGGTTATATTGCCGGATTTGTCAGATGGGAACCCTCACCGGCCCGGAGTACTAGCTGGCCTTGGAAGGTTGTTGTATCGTTGATTCGAGGGCAATGGCGACCTTGTTGACATCCACGAGGCAATTTTGATGTTGGAGGATGCCGCGCAGCTCACACCGGATGGACACCCTGAGAAGCCAGCTCTGTTGAACAACCTCGGGAACTCGTTATTGAGTCGCTTTCAGCGCCTCGGTGACCTCACGGACATCGACAAGTCCATTTCGATGAAAGAGGAGGCAGTCGGTCTCACTCCCAATGGCCATCCCGACAAGCCAGCTCGGTTGAACAACCTCGGGTCCTCATTATTGAGTCGTTTTCAGCGCCTCGGTGACCTCGCGGACATGGACAAGTCCATTTCGATGAAAGAGGAGGCAGTCGGTCTCACTCCCAATGCCCATCCCCACAAGCCAACTCTGTTGAACAACCTCGGGAACTCGTTATGTCGTCGGTTTGAGTGCCTCGGTGACCTTGCGGACATCGACAAGTCCATTGCGACGTTTGAGGAGGCAGTCGGTCTCACTCCCAATGGCCATCCCCACAAGCCAGGTCAGTTGAACAACCTCGGGTCCTCATTATTGAGTCACTTTGAGCGCCTCAGTGACCTCGCAGACATCGATAAGTCCATTTCGATGACAGAGGAGGCAGTCCGTCTCACTCCTAACGACCATCCTGACAAGCCATCTCAGTTGAAAAACCTTGGGAATGCATTCATGAAGCGTTTCAAGCACTATCGTGATCCTTCTCATCTTTCTGCTGCCACCTTGCATTTTTCAGTGGCTAGTCATGCATCCACAGGTCCTACTTCTGTCCGCTTTGATGCTGCTCGCGACTGGATTTCCTCTGCACACCTCACAGGCAACTCTCAGGCTCTCCTTGATGCATATACCACCACCATCAACCTTCTTCCGCAGTTGGCATGGGTTGGCCTTCCACTCACAGAGCGCCACCGTGTACTCCTTGAAACTGGTGATGTAGCACGAGATGCTGCCGCTGCTGCAGTTGAAGCTGGTTGTCCTGGAACAGCTGTCGAGTTGCTTGAGCAAGGACGTTCTATTGTCTGGAGTCAATTCCTACAGCTGCGCACTCCAGTCGATGAACTTCGTGCAGAGCATCCTATCCTTGCTCATCAATTTCACCAAGTCTCCCAATTGCTGGAACACACTAGCTCGTGTAGCAATGACTCAGCTGCTGACACTCGGCCACTTGAGGAAGAAGTCCAGAGGCACCATGGCCTTGCTCTCAGACGAGAAGCGCTTCTTGTGGAAATACGGTCTTTGCCAGGTTTTGACCGATTTTTGCTCCTGAAGACGACCGAGCAACTCACTGCCCTGGCAAAGTCCGGCCCAGTCATCTATCTCAATGCCAGTGAACAACGATGCGATGCATTGATTGTCGACCCAAAGTTGGGAAGTCTTGCTTCTGTCCCCCTTCCTAGTACTAGCTATCGAGAGATGGTACACTTGCAGCGCATGCTCCGGTTATCGCTCGAGCGGCATCGTCTTATTATTTCCCGTGATGACATTTCTGCGCTCATCCCCTCTGAAGAGAATCCCATCTCGCGGCAATTTCTTGATTTGTTGTTGGCGGAAGATGGCATCGAAGGCATTGACCAGGCAGTAAAGGTTAAACCACAACGAATTGCAGGATACACACCCGATGATCTGTTCCAGCTGATTCTGGCATACCTCTGGAATCAAGTTGTGAAGCCAGTTCTGCAGGCCCTTGGCCTTTCGGTACGTCGTCTATCCGAGTCTCAAAGCTGACCCTTTCTGACTGATGTTTGCATGTTCTCAGAGTCCGCCGTCTGGCGTTGAGAAAATGGCCCGTATCTTCTGGTGTCCGACTGGACGTTTTGCCTTTCTACCCATACATGCCGCCGGCCTCTACAGTACGGCTGAGGCGGGTGCAAAGCTTTCTGATTTCGCCATCTCCTCCTACATACCAACTCTTAGTGCTCTCACATCCTCATCTCGGAACGATTCGAATGGCTGCTCATCCGATATTCACCTTGTTGCTGTCCCTCCATCAGGAAAAACCTCCCACTGATAATTTACCAAAATACATTGTATTTTCAGAAATATCTAGATAATATCTCATATTTCTTGTTTTTTCACTTTTTTATAAAATATCTTGGATTTTATAGCCTCCCTTGATAATTATCTGGATTTCTTGTATAATTCCTGGTATTTTCAAGTAATTTCAGCTAAAATACTATGTTAATTACCACAATGACCAAAAGAAATAAATCATACTACCTTCTAGAACATCTACTATATGTATAGTTATGTACTACTTTAGATGTAATCCAATTGAGTTTACTATGTACATACTAATACTTTATCCTAATACTACTATAGTTTGTATATGGTCCCCCACCATGACACTAACTAAAGGGTACTATGCTTAACATTATTGATTGGACAACATACAAAGTGTTCAAAGACTTAATACCATGGTTAATATAACTGATCAGAAGATCTATATAACCCATTATCCAGTGTACAGCTACACTTTGACCACACTTTGACAACACATTGGATACACTTTGGGTACACTTTGGGTATACTTTGGGTACACTTTGACAACACTTTGGATATGCTTTGAGTATACTTTGGATACACTCTGGGTACACTTTGACTATACTTTGGATATGCTTTGAGTATACTTTGGATATACTTTGGGTACACTTTGACTGTACTTTGGATACACTTGGATATACACTTTGACTACACTTTAGGTATACTTTGGATACACATTGACTACACTTTGACTAACTTTGGATACATTTTGAGTACACTTTGAGTACACTTTAGATACACTTTGGACACACTTTGGACACACTTTGATTATACTTTGGATACACTTTGAGTACAATTTATATACACTTTGGATATACTATGACTACACTTTGGTACACTTTGA
>QGOI01000670.1:0-10352 GCA_003313885.1 Boletus sp. MG55 | reverse complement strand
CTCACAGTCAATATTGACTCCTTTGACATATTATTGTTGTTGATTTTGTACTCTGTGCCTTCCCCAACCATTACCATTTGTTCCCCATGGTCACTTTACCTATATCCTAGCTTTTTCCATCATTCTAGGCCTTTGTGGCTGCTCTACACACTATTTTTCCATTGTGGCTGATTGTGGCTGCTATTTTTTTTACCAGTATTTACAGCCACTTGACTTAGGCCTTGGAGTCCACTGTTCTATCTCTCTGGTTACTCACAGTGGACTCCAGTGAGCCCCTAAAGTCCTCTATTCAGCTAGTCTGCTCCCAAAGCTCCCAGCTCTTATTATGACATTGTCCCAATGAACTCCAGATTTTGAATTCCAAGCTTTGATCACTATATGATAGCCTTTTAGCTGCAATTTCTGTCAAGACTTGGTAGTAAAGATCTGGTGATCTGGCAAGTGTACCTCCCCCCATTTGAATCATTGACACTCTGTGCATATTTGTGCTTACTCTTTTCATGACTCAGAAGGGGTGCTAGATGTGTTAATGCTGCTTGGAAGGCTGCAGTCTTGAAACTTGCACCATTTCCATGTTCACAGCAATGTTCCACAAGAAAGTTTACCAATGCATCTATTTCAACATCACTCCAATTAGTGTTTACAGGTCTGGTTAAAGACTGGAAAAAGACTGCAGAGTGGGGACCACACCCTGGTTGCAACCAGACTGCAGTCCAGTCCTTTTGATTTTGAAATTTCAACCAGTCCAGTCTGTTACAGAATAGGAGGACCTCCTATCTTTTCCACCATTCATATCATGGGATTTGCAGACAGACTTCCAGCTGGATACAGAGATACCTCAAAGCCAGTGGGACGAGCTCCTCAGCTTCAACCACTACAATGCGAAGGGACACTGCCTTATCATGGAGGCAATGAACACTGTCTTCTAAAGCAGTACACCAGACTCTTTTCTCACTCTTACTTACATCACCTCAAACAGACACTGCCTTCTTGGCAATGCTCTCTTTATGCATCGCCTTGTGATCCTACTTTACCTATACCAGTCTATTTCGCCTTTATTTCATATTTATACTTACATTCTGGTTCTGCTTGCCAAGGCTGTAGTTCTAGTTCCATTCTGTTCCCTTCCAGTTTACTTTGGAACTTATTTATATTCTGAGTCCAACATAGACTCCAATATGTACACCCTATAAAAGGGCTGCTTCTTTACTTCTTGTTCCTTACCTTGATCTATGCAATCTACCACTAGTGTCAAGAAGCCCAGCTGAGCTCCTTCATCACACTCCCTTCTATCTCCTCAGACCTCAGCAACAAGAAGTCATCCCTTTCTGGGTCAACTTAGATTCAGTATGTACCTTTGCCCATAAATGGTGCTTGGAAGCCTCAGTGACTTGCATCATTGCTGCTGTAGCCATCTGGAGTTACCTCTTCAGGAACTAGGAATAATACCCTTGACCTATGGAACTGCAAACCCCAAAAAATTCCTGTGTTTTAGCTGGTGACCAAATGTGCAATTTTGATAGCATGCAATGTGAACATGCAATTTTAGGTGCCTGCTGTGTGCGATACAATCTGAGTTCAGCTCAACTTCGATAGCAGAATCACAACAACTAAGAGACGAAAGAAACCACAATACCATGGCCCACAGGTATGGGTATGGGTTGGATTTGGATGACCCAGGGGTATCATACCCATACCCAAATATAGTAAGTTGTGGCACTCCCAACCCCAACCCAACCCAGTGCTCGCCTGTTCACATACAAATGCGAACATGAATGCTAACTTTGCATTCACCTCCATCGCTGTCCCCTCGCTCCTTCACCTCTTGCACCCCCAAACAGCTGCCAAGATTTGGATGCTCCAAGTGCAATCCTTGCACCCTTGCACCCTTGCCTCTCTCTCTCACCCCACGCATGCCAAAATGGCTGCTGAATGTGTCATGAACCACTGAAAATTTTGGCATGTCCAACAATGCTGCCACCTCCCTTGACATCCGAGTCCTTAATGTCCATGGCACATCCAAAGATGCCACCAACACCCACCTCCAATGATCATGTACCCCCACAGCTGCCTGCAATGGCAGCATCACCTTCTCAATGCAAACGGCACGCTGCTGTTTCCCTTGTTGACATCAATGACAACACATCCCCCAATGCTGCCAAGAAGCTCATCAACACATCCATTGAGTCCCCACCCCCTCCCATTCACCTACAAACATGAACGTGAATGCATCCTTTGCATTCACGTTCATGTTTGTGTGTGAATGATTGTGATTGTATTACCCTCATCCTTGCCCTTGCTCGACCCCACCCACTCCTGGCCCTCATCCCCTCCTCTCCTGTTTGCCTACAAATGTGAATGCAAATGCTGACGATGCATTCACATTTGAGTTTGTATGCCAGTGGTCACAGTCATGCACTCTGCCTGCACCACAGCATCCGCCTGCACACTCATATCACCCTTGGGCCCTATACCTGTTGTGGGTAAGGGCCCCCATACCTGTGAACATTGGGACCTGTGGGTTCACAGGTATGGGTCAGAGCTCTGCTTTACCTGTGCAGTTCCCTAAATGCCAAATCATGTTGAACAATTGCCATCACTGCATGCAAACATGCTAGGTTACCAGCTTATACTAATCAGTAAAACACTGGTTTTTGCACAGAGGTACAGACTAGTAATAGTTCTAACTATCCAAGTACCACTAACTAGCACTAACCAAATATAACCAAACATGACTAAGCACACTAACCAGGCACTAACCAAATACAACCAAGCAAACTAACCAAGCACTAACCAAATACAACCAAGCAAACTAACCAAGCACTAATCAAATACAACCAAGCAAACTAACCAAGCACTAACCAAATACAACCAAGCAAACTAACCAAGCAAAATACAACCAAGCAAACTAACCAAGCACTAACCAAATACAACCAAGCAAACTAACCAAGCACTAACCAAATACAACCAAGCAAACTAACCAAGCACTAACCAAATACAACCAAGCAAACTAACCAGGCACTAACCAAACACAACCAAGCAAACTAACCATACACTTAACAACCAAGTACTAATCAACTTGAAGAACACTAAGTAGACACTAATCAAGTAAAGGAAAAGGTACGCTGCTAACTAGATGCTAACCAAATGCTAACCATGGATTGCATACACATATAGCTATCTTCCCAAATTTCTGCATCATTTTTGGAATTTATTTGGACTTTATAGAGACTAATTTATGGTTTTTTAACATACAACTCGATTTTGGCTATAGCTCAGCCGCTCCACCGCCGATTTGCATGAATAGTTGCTCAGATGAAAGCTAGAAATCTATACTACACATCATCCATTTGCATCGAAGCATTATTTAGACATTATCAGATGCAATAGATATAGATTTCAAATGATAATCAACTCGAAAATAATATATGAACCTAAATTGGCTATATCTCGGTCGCATCTGCACCTAATCACATGATTCATGGCTCCGATGAAAGCCATTAGTCTATACTACCTCCGATATAGCCATTACTAAGCTTGAAACTCCCATGCTACCATGTTATAAACTAGTTTCTGCTTAGTGTCTGGTTAGGACTTGATTAGTGTGCTTTGTTATGCTTTGTCAGTGCCTGGTTAGTGAGCTTGGTCATACCAAGTTAGTATCTGGTTAGTGTGTCAGGCTAGCCATGCTTCAAAGTGCCATAGCAAAATGTGTATAGAAATGTAGCAGACAGACTTAGTATTTTGGGCGAAGTTTTGATTTGTAAGATTGCCATATATGGATATGTACAAAAGCGGACATGCTTAATACCTTGTAGCATCTGGTTAGTGTGCCTGACCATGCTTAGTTAGTATATGATTTGCATTCTAGGCTAGCTATGCTTTGAAGTGTAAAGAAGTGTAGCAAAAAGACTTAGTAGTTTGGGCGAAGTTTTGATTTGTAAGATTGCCATATATGGATTAATCCAAAAGAGGCATGCTGACAAAACGAAAAATTGAAACTCAGCACCACCAGGTATTTAAACCCAGCACTCTTCAATTTTAATTCCCCCACTCTCTCTTTCCTCAACCACCACCATCTCTTTTCATCACCACTCACCACACATTACACACCACACACTACTCATTACTTCTTCTTACCTTGACTACTTGCTGGTAAGTGGGATGTCTGAAACTTAATCTATTACTAATTATTTGTTTGTCTTAGAGAGTTATGTGAGGTTAAGGTAAGTGTATTTGTTTAGATTTGAAGCTTGATTTGTGAGTAACTATGTGTTTTCTTTAGAATGTGATATTAAGTATGGTAAGTTTATTTTGACTTAGTAGTATATAATATCATGTATGTAGTATAGTTGAAAATTAATTTGATTTGCTTTCCATATTTGTTGAAAAAGGATTTGATTTTTTGAATGTCTGTATGGCTCTGTACAGATCTGTACAGACTGGGTCTGTATAACTCTGTACAGACCTGTACATATGGGGTGTGATTTACTGATTAGTAGGAACCATAAGTGATGATTGAGGTGATCCCTGTCATTCATTCAGAATCAAAGATGTTCATATTTGCTTTTCCTGCCATGTGGTAATCCATTCATATTGCACTAGCTCATACTATTCACTTAGAACAACCCTCACCATAACCATTATCCCAGATCGTCTACAGATAATTAAGGACCTATCTATGCCCACCCTGCTCACTCCTTGGGGTGGGCAACATGGAGTATTGTTGGCAATGACAGACTTGCTTTGCTCCAAACCCCCATTGACACAGCCAACATTGAATAGGCAGGACCCCTTTTAGAGCATGTCAAGAGACCCTGGGGATGCAATGGGCAATGATGGGCATCATCCAGATGCTTATCTTTGCCACACATTCCCACGGCTTCAAGTTCTTCATGGAGCACCCATCTATTGCTCTTATGGTCATGTTCTGTATTGCCCAACTTGTGTGCTCAACTATAGTGACTGGGGCTTCACCCAGATCTGGGGAATTTCCAGTGGTTGGATCAGCATCATTTGGGTCTGGGTTAGGCATGTGCATGAACACAAGCACAGTTAACCCATGTGGGTACGATGGGTATGGGTCATGATCATGTGACCTGTGACAAACACCACCTCACCCTTGTCTCGCCTCATAGCAGCAACCACATGTTGCCATCACCATCGTTGCATTGTTGCCCTCATCCTCATCTCAATGCAGTCACCATTACCTCATTGCTGCTCTCATGATCTCATCTTGCCCTTGCTTTTTCTGTTGCTGTTACCTTGTCCTTATCCTCATCTAAATGCTGTTACCTCAACATGCTGTTGCAAGCAGCACATCATATGACTGACCCTGGGTTTTCTCCAAGAAACTCTAGTTTAGACTATTGTATACACATTGCTAGCAATCTACTATTGTATTTCATGAAGCTAAGTTAATGAAGGTTTGCACTTGTTCAGCTTGTACCAAGTCCTCAAAATTTGTGCACAGAGTAGGTACTAATTGTGTACATCCAACCCCACATCACACACAGATCTAGTATATTGTGCACATCCAACCCTATATTGCACACACTTAACCACTAAATTGGGCATACCCATCCCCTAGACTGTGCAGATTTTTTTGGGGTTTGCAGTTCCATATTGACCTGCCAGTCCAGCATTATTTGTTTGCTTCAGGTCAAAGCATAACACAGTCTTTCAGATTTTGGACTATTGAAAAGACTACATTTAACTGGTTGCAACCAGTGTACAGCCATGGGGTCATTTTGCACTGTGTTCTGCTATTTATCACTATTTTTGCATATTTTTATGACCTCATTTGGATGAGTTACATATCAATATTTTCATGATTTAATAAATTGTCATGCAAGAATGGTGATTGCACATGGCATCTGCATTGGTCAAATCATATGACATAGGGGTTGTTGGAAAGCTAGGAGTTCGTACTACAATCCAACTCTATATAGCTAAGTGTGTCACATGGAAAAGACTGGTTGCAACTGGTTCAAAATTTTTTGTGGTTCCGGTCCAGTCTTTCATTTTTGGGAGATCACTCAGACCGAACCAGGTTCAGTTGCAGCCAACAAACTGGACTGGACCGGACTTTAAAACACTAACTCCAATGGGCCCTGGTCGGCAGATTTTGGGACATAGCATCAAGTGTATGACTCAGTTTAGGATGTCAATGAATTTCAGATCTAATCATATTACAGACAAGTTTGTGATGTTGGTTGGCACACTGAAAGTAGGTATCAGAGGGCATTGTATAGGGTCAAAGAAGATTCAATCTCCATTTGAACTCCGGAAGATGATGCCACACTTTTCACAACTAACAATGCAAATCCAAACATTGAAAGTAGCTCCTGAACAAGCATAAGAGCCTGAACGGATGCTACTACTTGAAAAGTAGCAGAGTTTGTTCAGCTTTGTTCTGTGGCAAGGAGCTCGGCATGACAGCTGGCCAAGTTGTCGCTGATTGAAAGTGATGGTGTACTATGATAGGCTAGTGTTATCTACCCTCATCAACCGAATCATGTCCTCCGCACTGACCGAACCCTACTCGGATGAGGCACGACATGAAATCATTCAACACATCTTGCAGCTTATTCAAGTCCTTGTATCATTGCTTGAAATTATCTGTTTGTGTGAACCCTCCCCAACGTGATCCCATCAAATATCATACATCCGCCCTATCCAGCCAAGCATGGGTAATGGAACTCATTGCAGGACACCCAGGTTGCATCAAGTCCAAGCTCGGGCTCCAAAAAGAAGCATTTCTTTTGCTTGTCACTGAATTTCGTGAGCTCGGCCATCAAAGCACTCAAAAGGTCTCGCTAGAAGAGCAGATCGCCATCTTTCTTTACATGTCTGTTACTGGCCTCACAGTGAGGCATGTCAGTGAGCATTTTCAATGCTCAAATGACACAATCTCTCGGTTTGTCTCATCTAATTCATTCAATATTCGTGCTTATCACAAATTTAGTAGATACTTTAAGAAAGCTCTCGATGTACTCGCCAGTCCACCATTTTACACTAAATACATCTCATTTCCAACGGGCAATCATATTCCATCGAAAATCCAGCACAATCTGAAGTTTTTCCCTTACTTTCAGCATGTGATCGGCGCAATTGATGGCAGCCATATACCAGTGTCGACCCCCTCACATCTACATCCAGCTTATCACAATCACAAGGGATTCTTGTCCCAGAATGGGCTCTTTGTTTGCGACTTCGACCTCAACTTCACCTATATGCTTACAGGTTGGGAAGGCTCCACAACAGATGCCCGCGTCTTTGACGATGCTGCAAGCACTGATTTACAGATCCCTCCCAGGAAGTATCTCCTTGCCGATGCAGGGTACCCACTTCGACATGAGCTACTTACTCCATACTGTGGTGTGCAATATCATCTTGCAGAATGGGGTCGTGCTAGTGTGCAGTAAGTTATCCTGTTTTCAACTTATTTTCTTTCTCTAATCATACCTTTCAGTCCTTCAAACTGCGAAGAATTATTCAACTTGCGCCATGCATCAGCCCAGAATGTAGTTGAGCGTATCTTTGGTATTCTTAAATGACGCTTTTGCATCCTTCAACTCCCCACAGAATTTCCCATCGACATTCAAGCAAGATTACCGGCAGCACTCTGTGCTCTTCACAATTATATTCATGCACACAGTATGTCAGAAAATGATGATGACTGGTCCATCATCAACTCCTCGGACTCCAATGTGGAAGATGATCATGGTGATCACACACAACATCCACACATCAATGCTCACAATCCACCTCAGGTTCCACCGGCACACGATAACCTTACTACAAAACAGCTGTGTGACAGGATCGCTGAAGCGATGTGGGTCAATTACCAGGCTGTTTTGAGGGAGCGTTCTGCAGAGAATACTGACACATCGGACGTGGATGATTCAGATGACTATGACTCAGACAGAATGTACGACTCAGACAGAATGTTACTGTAGTCGCAGAATGAATACATTGTGTTTCATCGTTCGTAAAAAACCATGCAATATGCTACAAGGAAGTTCAAGTTGGAGTGTCCATTGGTCCAGCCACACTTTGGCTTGGGCCAGCGCCAGAACCAGAACCCGAAGCAAACAACTGATTGTACAACCTATTCACATATCCAACATGTTCCCTTTGTTGGAGAGAAAGAAACATAGACACCTTACTTTCATTTTGTGCAAAATGCTCCCCAAGCTCGATGATTTGCTCCGATAAAAGGCTGGGAATGTTATACAGGTTGTTCGTAGCCAACCTGACAATAGATAGTTTGTCATGGAACTGAGTGGAGATGGTGTCAGTAAGTGTATGGATGGAGTTGTTCACCATGTTGATTGTTACAATATTTGAGCATCTGTCATCCATGGCAGCTGTTTGGCTGCATTTGCTGGCACCTTTAGAGCTGCACGAAGGTACAGATGTGGATGGGAGCGAGTAAGACGGTGATAACCATGCTGGCGAAAAAAGAAGTGATGGATCGGACATATCTGGAGAGAGGGCGGAAAATGGGCGTTTGTTGCTCCCTAATCCGGGAGTGGCAACTGGGACGGCTTCAGTGGGGATGGGCGAGAGGTTGGGAGAGTCAATAGCTTCAGAAGGGACTTGTAGGAGGGCAGGTATACCTACTAGGGGGGAGGTACTGCCAGCAACTGAACCATAGGTAGCAGCAGTGGATCCTGTGCCCGATGAAGCGTGATCTGCATCCCTTGTGTTCATCATCTCTTGCCCTTGCTTCTCCAAGTCCATGGTGGTAAGTATGCTGATCATGCCGCAATAAGACCAGGGTACACCCGATGCAGCTCTGCTATGGGGAAGGATGTGGTCCATTCAGTCCATATACATATCTCCAGCCTCTGTTACGGTAGTGTTTCATCACAGTGTTTGCCTGGTAGTCAAGATTAGTATAGAATAACATGTGGTGTTGGGAACGTACCTTCTTTGAAACATACGTGTCAAAAACCTCTGATGCAGCAGTGCCTTGTATGTTTGCACTGCTTTCATTGTCCCAATGGATGCCTGATTTATTGCGATAGATTGAGATAGTAGCGTGAGTTGATTTTAGCTGGGGGACAGTTTAGTATTACATAGATATGACAACGATCAACCAAACCTGATTCCACTTGTTCTGAACGCTCTTGGTACCCCTGATCTTCTTCCCAGCAGTAGGTGGATGGTAAGCCTTGATGTGCTCTGCAGCAGCTGAAAACATAGAGTCTTTGAAGCTTCCATCACCTGCTTCTGTGTGGTGCTCATAGAGGTATTGTACAAGACCCTCAACCTCTTCATTGGTCCACCTTGGGTTCATGACACTCGCAGTGGTATTTCCAGGGAGCTCAGCCATGAGGGTATCTGTAAATATTTTGAGGTTTCCAACAAGTTGGATGAGTTGTCGATGTATTTCTTCCCAGTGGTGATCAGCTGGATCATGATAAGATGGGAGTGAGTCCATCATATGTGTCAGGGATACACAAGCAAGGTTTGAGAAAACTTCAGTCGGCGACAACTCGGCCAGCTGTCATGCCGAGCTCCTTGCCACAGAACAAAGCTGAACAAACTCGGCTACTTTTCAAGTAGCAGCATCCGTTCAGGCTGTAAGTTAGTAAGTAAGTTAGTAAGTTACAGGGCACTCAACACTCCCCATAACTTCGCGTTTCGCGTGTGTTGATGCTGTCAAACACTATGCCGCAGATTACGGTACATGCCCATCTATGTATGAGATGCTATCATCCTTTTCAGATCTAGTGGTTTAGAACAACACCATCCAATGCCATCCAGCCAATTTCCATAACCCAAACACTCGGAGTCGTTGATGCTGAGTTGGTCATTACGCGTGGACCGGATCCACCTGCATACAAAATACCACTCCAGACCATACTAATCAAATAGCATCAGCGTCAAGTACCATGCCCCCGACGCGTGTATATAGTCGAAATGTATACTAGTAGTAAGAGGGATGGGCAGACGGAACGGGGAACGGAGAGGCGAACAAACGGAAAAGCCAAGCTCAACGCTTGGGTTTGACCTTGCCTCTGGGCTGCTTGCTCGACTGCATCCTCGACGTTGTCGCCTTTTTGGGTTTGCTCGCCGATATGAGCTTATCCGCGCTGATGTCGTCTTCGTCCTCCTTCTTGTTCTCGTCGTCCGACGCCTCTGGGACTTCATCATCGACCTGTGGCACCATCTCAGCGGTCGTGTCACAACGAAAAGGGCTGGACGTACGTCAAAGGCCTCCTCGAGGTCAGGTGCAGGTCCACCCGCCAGCTTCTTCGGCACTTTGCCTAGATCCGTCGCTTTATAAAACGGTATGGGATGCTCCTTTGCATTGTACCTAAGCAGACCGTGAGTCTGAG
>QGOI01000669.1:0-10948 GCA_003313885.1 Boletus sp. MG55 | reverse complement strand
ATTACTAACCAATACTGACCAAGAACTAACCAACTACTGACCACTTACTGATCACTCACTGACAGAAACTAACCAGTTACTAACTAGACACCAATCAAGCACAAGCAACCAAGAGCTAACCAGATACTCACCAAGAAGTCTACAAAAATATAGAATTTGGTTAGTTGTGCTTGGTTGGTCACACAAAAAGTGTAGAAAAAACCTAGTATGGCCGGAGTTTTGAAGTGTTGATTGCCATATATGGATAAATTCAAAAAAGCGGACAAGTACTGCTATTGCTTGGTTAGTTGTACTTCATTAGTTGTGTTGTGCTTAGTTAGTTGTGTTTGGTTGATTAGTTAGACATACAGTACTTGGTTAATTGTGTTGTACTTGATTAGTTGTGCTTGGTCAGACCAAAGTATAGCACAGACTCAGTGGGGTCGAAGATTTTAAGTGTTGATTGCCATTTAAGGATAAATTCCCACACTTGATGTTAAAAAAAGCGGACAAGTACTGCTATTGCTTAGTTAGTTGTACTTGATTAGTTGTGTTATGCTTTGTTAGCTGTACTTGGTTAATTGTGTTGTGCTTGGTTAGTTGTGCTTGGTCAGACCAAAGTATTGCAAAGACTTAGTGGGGTCGAAGATTTTAAGTGTTGATTGCCATTTAAGGATAAATTCCCACACTTGATGTTAAAAAAAGCGGACAAGTACTGCTATTGCTTGGTTAGTTGTACTTGATTAATTGTGTTGTGCTTGGCCAGACCAAAGTATAGCAAAGACTTAGTGTGGTCGAAGATTTTAAGTATTGATTGCCATTTAAGGATAAATTCCCACACTTGATTTTAAAAAAGCGGACAAGTGGTGCCACATTATTGTGGTGCCACATATTATTTGTATCTATTTGTACCACTCATAGTATATAAACCAGCCACATCCCAGTTTTGTTCCTACACTTCTTTCTTCCCAATTATCACCATCACCACTCACCACTCACCATTTGCTTCAACTTCACCATCCACTACCACTTATTAATTATCATCCCTATTACTTTTACAAAAGCTGATGAAGTAAGTTGTTGTATGTTTAAAGTTTGACTGGTTACTGACTTATTTTTCTTCAAGTTGTTCTATCTGTCTATATCTTTTCAAGTAAGTTTATATTGTTG
This sequence comes from Boletus sp. MG55, assembly GCA_003313885.1. Classification (NCBI taxonomy): domain Eukaryota; kingdom Fungi; phylum Basidiomycota; class Agaricomycetes; order Boletales; family Boletaceae; genus Boletus; species Boletus sp. MG55. The sequence continues at coordinate 9,799 of QGOI01000669.1, read as the reverse complement.
CAGCTTGACTTGTTACTAATACATTCCTTTATTGCATAGGTGTATGATTGATTGTTGTAAAATTATCTTCACATTATATAGTGTTGTAATATAATGTAGTAATGTACTGTTGTACATTTAATAATATATACATATGATCCTACCAACTACTCCTAGATCCTGACAGACACCTCTAGACTTTGACAGATACTCCTAGACTTTGACAGATACCTCTACCCCTGACAGACCCCTAGACTCTGACAGACCCCTAGACCCTGACAGATTAGGACAGACTAGGACAGACTGTAGGGGTACTGTCCAGATCTAGTCAGTTGGTAACCTTGCTAGGGGTATCTGTCAGGCTAGGAACTCTGTCCAGTGCTGGCCAGCTCTGTCTAGAGGAAGGCTGGTTTGCTGATGTTGCAATGGGCCTGCCCATGTAATAAGCTGCCAGTTCAAACAAGCCCGCTTGTATAATATAGGGGACTCCAAGTTTTATTTAATGGGCCCGCCATGTGTAGTTACGCTGTATTCAGTGGGCCTGCCATATATAGTCACACTGTTTTCAAATGGGCCCGCTGTGTATAGTACATTTTATTATGACGGGCCTGCCTGTTGATACACTGTGCATTCTCGGGCCCGCTTAATAATGACCTGCCAAACTAAGTACCCAGCCTGCAGTGGGCCCGCCCGTGTACATAGCGCGATTTGCAAGCCAGGCTGAGCATGTTGAAAGTGAAAAAGTGACTACATGGGCTCACTCCCTTCCATATCATCTCCCATCGACATATTGAGAAAGTGCTGTGATACGAGATCGTCATCGGAGGCGATGAGTGCAGAAATGTCGTCACGTGAAATAACAGGAGAATCGCGCTTGAGGAATAAATGAAGCACATGTTCCACACCTGGATAGCTAATACCAGGAAGAGGGACAGGGATAACACCCCCCGTCTCCGCCATGATGATCAATGCATCACATCGTTGTTTGCTAGCATTGAGGTAGACGACTGGTCCAGAGTGTGCCAAGGTAGCTAGTTGCTTGATCGTATTCGGGAGCAGGAACCAGTCAAAACCTGGCAAGGTCCGGATATTGGCAAGGAGCTTTTCTCGTCTGAGAGCGAGGTCATGGTGCCTTTGGACTTCCTCCTCCAGCGACCTAGTGTTGTCGACCAAGTCGTTTACTGACCAGCGGGATGTGGCATGGTCATGAGAACTGGCATGTTCCAGCTCTTGGGAGATCTGCTGAAATTCATCAGCAAGGTCTGGATGCTCAACATGAAGTTCATCAACTGGAGTGCACAGCTGCAGGAATTGACTCCAGACAATGGAATGTCCTTGCTTGAGCCACTCGACAGCTATTTCAGGACGACCAGCTTCTAGTGCAGCAGCAGCAGCATCTCGTGCTATATCAGCAGCTTCAAGGAGTACACGGTGGCACTCTGTGAGTGGAAGCCCAAGCCATGCCAACTGCGGAAGAAGGTTGATGGTGGTGGTATATGCATCAAGGAGACCCTGGGAGTTGCCTTGGAGGCATGCAGAGGAAATCCAGTAGCGAGCAGCACAAAAGCGGGTGGAAGTAGGACCTGTGGAGGCATGACTGGCGAGTGAAAAATGCAAGGTGGCAGCAGAGAGATGAGAAGTATCACAAGAGCACTCGAAACACTTCATGAATGTATTCCCAAGGTTGTTCAACAGCGCTGCCTTCTCAGGATGGCCATTGGGAGCGAGACGCACTGTCTCCTCAAACTTTGAAATGGACTTATTGATGTCCACGAGGTCACCGAGACACTGAAAGCGACTTAATAATGAGTTCCCGAGGTTGTTCAGCCAAGCTGGCTTGTCGGGGTGGCCATTGGGAGTGAGATGCACTGCTTCCTCTTTCATTGAAATGGAGTTGTTAATGTCCGCAAGGTCACTGAGGCGCTCAAAATGACTCAATAATGAGTTCCCGAGGTGGGACAACCGACCTGGCCTGTTGGGATGGCCATTGGGAGTGAGATGCACTGCTTCCTCGAACATCAAAATGGACCTTTCCATGTCCGCAAGGTCACCGAGACACTGAAAGCGACTCAATAATGAGTTCCCGAGGTTGTTCAACCAAATTGGCTTGTCGGGATGGCCATTGGGAGTGAGACGCACTGCTTCCTCAAGCATTGAAATGGACTTGTTGATGTCCGCAAGGTCACCAAGGTGCTCAAAGCGGCTCGATAGTGAGTTCCCAAGGTTGTTCAACCGACCAGGCTTGTCGGGATGGCCATTGGGAGTGAGACGCACTGCTTCCTCTTTCATCGAGGTGGACTTGTCGATGTCTGCGAGGTTACCGAGACGCTCAAAGCGACTCAATAATGAGCTCCCGAGGTTGTTCGACCAAACTGGCTTGTCGGGATGGTCGTTGGGACTGAGATGCACTGCTTCCTCAAACATCAAAATTGCCTCATGGATGTTAACAAGGTCACAATAAGCTTCCAAGGCCAGCTAGTACTTGTTACAGAATGGGAGGACCCCCTATCTTTTCCTTCCTTCTCATCACGAGACCTATGGGCTGACTTCCAGTTGGACACGGAGATCCCTCAAAGTCAGTGGGACGAGCTATTCAGCTTCGACCACTATGACCTCGAGGGACACTGTCTCACCACGGAAGCCGAGGACACCACCTTCTAAAGTAGTACGCACTGGACTCTATTTCCTTTTACTTACATCGCCTCGCACAGACTCTATCTCCTCGGCAGTGCTCTCCTTACGCACTGCCTCATGATCCTACTCTACCCGATCCCGGTCTGTTCCGATCCTATTTCATATTTATATCTCACCTTCCGTTCCCGCCCGCCGAGGCTGTAGTACTACACTTCCGTTCCGTTCCATCCCGACTCCCTTCGAGTCATATTTATTTCTGAGTCCGCTATGGACTCCGATATGTAAGGCCTATAAAAGGCCTGCTTCTTTCTCCTATGTACCTCACCTTGATCTACGCAATCTACCGCATAGTGTCAAGAAGCCTAGCTGAGCTCTTTCGCTCGATCTTCACATCTCTTCAAGATCTCAGCTTTATCAAGGAGTCTTCCCTTTCCGGGTCGACTAAAGATTCACCATGTGCCTTTGCCCATAGACGGTGGTTGGAAGCCTCAGTGACTTAAGAGTCGTCACTGCCGTAGCCATTCGGGGATACCTCTTTAGGATCCAGGAACATGCAACTTGACCTGCCGGTCCAGCGTTATTTGTTCGCTTCGAGTCGAAGCGTAACAAAAGATCAAGGTGAACATATCACTGGTGTTATCCAACCCAGCCACCACCAAGGATCCATTCGGAACTACCCACGACGGGTAGTACACTTTCATCAAGACGAGTCGCTTCTCTGTGAACACAGAGTCAGACGACGAAGAAAGGAACCAACAGTACAACCCCCACTCCACTCTCTTTGGAATACCTGCCATACCCTCTTCCACCGGATCCGACAGATCACGAAGGATACCGGGCTCTTCTCAGACCACTCCCCATCAGAGAACCCATACTCCTACATCAGTCAACCCCTCCCTCTCCAGAGGAAGCAATGACCCACCCGCGGAACTATTCTCAGGAGTGCCATACTCTCCGGCTCCCCCTTGCACCACTCTAGTCTCTCGCAGAGACCACCCAGAACTAGATATCGAGAGGTTCACACCACCACCACCACCCGCAGAACCAGACGTCATTCTACACTCCCCCGGATCCCCTCTCTCTCCCCTACCCCTCTCAGATAACGAAGAAGACGACGACGAAGACATGGGAGAAATTAAAGCGGCACTGCCTGAAGAATTCTCCGGAGAAACGCATGATGCCAATCGCTGGCTCATGGCAATGAAGGGATATTTCTCCCTCAACGACAAACTGGAAGAACGAGGACGATCCTACGTTTTCCTTAACAGGATGTCTAAAGGCCGAGGAAAGGCCTTCGCTGAAGCATGGCTGTCCAAACTCTTGGACTCCACCATCCCCACCGCTGACAAAACCTTTACCAAGGTTGAAGAAGCTTTCAAGACCACATTCTCCCCATACGACGCTACCGCCACCGCTCGTATAGATCTGGCCACCCTAATCCAAGACACCCACGACAAACGAGGCTTCGAGAAGTTCATCTCAGCCTTCTCCATCCTGGCAGTGAGAAGCCAGATCACCGAAACGAAAGCTCTCTTGGAATGGTTCCTCCGCGGAATCGACCCCGAAATCGCCAAGCAACTTACCCTATCCGGTGCCATCAAGAAACTGGACAACATGGAAGACGTCTACCAGAAAGCTTCTGAGATCGAAGGGGGACTCAAGCGATTCCGCACCATCAGGAAAAGACCCATCGCCCATTATGGGGGAAATAAGAAAGATCCGAATGCCATGGATGTGGACCGGATCTTCCTTTCCCCATCGGAACGCGCCAAACGAATCCGGGATGGGACCTGCTTCATATGCAACCAGAAGAACTGCTCCACCAGGAATCACCCGAAGGAACAGACGTTCCGATTCAAAGGAGCCAAGAAAGAAACCCGTGTGCGCACGGTCACTGTCAAAGGAAAAGATCTGGATATCGATCTCTTCCTATCAAACATTGACAGAAGCAGCAACAAGGACGAGCTACTCAGAGCTCTAAAGACGGCTTTAGACCCAAACCTAGCCGAAGATGGACGACCCCTCCAGGAAGATTCCCACGTAACTTGGGAAACTCAAGAAGATGAGGTGGACTCCGTGGAGACCCACGTTAAGTCCAATACCAATGATGTCAAAGCTCAAGCGCATTTTTAGAAGGAAGTCCAGGACCAATGCCTGGTACTTCCGTTACTATTGCTCCCGTATTTATTTCTGGAAAGAAATCGAGTTCCATTCGGATCCCGATCTCTATCTGGAAGAAAGGGGGGCAAATCGTTGGACTACACGCGCTTATCGACAGTGGAGCAACTGGATGCTTTATCAGCTGGGACACTGTCAACACTCTAGGACTTCCCACGTGGCGCTTAGACAACCCCGTCAAGGCGTGGAACGTGGATGGTTCCTCCAACCGCTCAGGCGACATCACTGAGAAAATGAACATTACCCTGGACTATGGAGGGGTACGAGAACAAAGGGATCTATTAATCCTCAACTGCGGCAAGGATAACTTTATCCTCAGCCTACCCTGGCTCCGGACAATGAACCCGGAGATTAATTGGAGAGAAGGGAAGGTGACGCTAACACCCACAAAATTCAAGAACACTGCGGAAGAAGACCCTGGTCTCCTTCACCAACGATACCTCGTAAGGTATCTGGGACATGACGAAGTTGAACAAACTGGACGAGATCTCTATGACTCGTACCATCAGAAGACCAAAGAGGAGAAATTTCTCTTCAGGAAACACGAGAATAATATAGTCCCAGACTATATCATCAACAGGACCACTTTGTCCACCAAATTGGCACAACAAGCGGAACATCGGGATGTGACACTCCCTCCGACCTACAAGGAGTTTTCCGACATATTCTCGGAAAAAGGAACAACTAAACTCCTGCCGTCCAGATTATATGACCACGGGATAGAACTCAAGGACTCTTTCGTCCCAAAACGGGCAAAGAATTACCCGCTCAACCCCCTTGAGCAACAAGCGTGCAAGGAGTTCATCGATGAAAACCTCAAATCGGGGAAGATTTCCCCCTCTAAGTCACCTCAGGCAGCCCTTTTCTTCTTTGTCCAAAAGAAAGATGGCAAGAAGCTACGCCCCTGTCAGGACTACCGACACCTCAACGAAGGGACCATCAAAAACGCCTATCCTCTCCCCCTTATTCCGGAACTCATGAATAAGCTACGAGGATCGAGCGTCTTCACCAAATTTGATGTCCGCTGGGGATATAACAATATCTTGATCAAACCAGAAGACCGCTGGAAGGCCGCCTTCATCACTCCTTTTGGCCTTTTTGAGCCAAACGTCATGTTCTTCGGACTCTGCAACTCACCGGCAACCTTTCAGGCATTCATGGACAATATCTTCTGTGATTACATCGCAGAAGGATGGCTCATCATCTACATGGATGATATCCTAGTCCACTCTGCCGATCCCACCCTCCACGCCGAACGCACCAAGAAAGTCCTTCGACGACTTCAAGAACATGAGCTGTACCTCAAACTGGAAAAATGCCTATTCGATGCCGAAAGTGTCGAATACCTAGGCATGATCGTCAACAGCAAGGGTATCGAGATGGACCCTACCAAACTCTCGGCTATCAGGGACTGGCCTGTCCCACAAGGCGTCAAAGAAGTCCGATCTCTACTCGGCTTCTGCAACTTCTACCAGAAGTTTATCCCCGACTTCTCCTCAATCATTGCCCCCATCATCCACCTCACCAAGAAAGATTCCCCCTTCCTCTGGAGCGACGAACAACAAAAGGCATTCGACATCCTCAAAAACACCTTTACTTCCGGGCCCATCCTGGCCTTCCCCGACCATGAACGACCATTCACCCTAATGACCGACGCCTCCTTAACAGCGTGCGGAGGGGTGTTAATGCAGAAGGACCACAACGGAGATTTAAAACCCTGTGGTTATTTTTCCGAAACCTTCTCTCCCGCAGAGAGAAATTATGACATCTACGACCGAGAACTCCTCGCGGTCATACACGGTCTAGAAGAATGGCGCCAACACCTGTTGGGCTCCCCCTTCCCGGTCACTATTCTCACTGATCACAAGAATCTGACCTACTTCAAAGACCCTAGGAAACTTTCGCGAAGACAAGCCCGTTGGCTTCTCTTCCTCCAGGACTTTGACTTGGATTATGTAGCCCTCCCGGGTACCCAGATGGGACCTGCGGATGCCCTCTCCAGAAAGGATGGAGTGGAAACCGGGCTGGATAATGCCAACGTACAACTCCTGCCGGATAATGCTTTCGAGCACCATGTCCGAGCTATCGATCTCGCTCTTATGAGCAGCATCAAGGAATCCTCCACCTCGGACCCTCTCGTCCTCAAGGCCATCGGGGAAATGGACGCAGAAGCACCCCTGTTCAAACGAACCATGCGCCACGACTGGACGTATGATGAAGGGCGCCTATACTTTAAGGGACGACTTTATGTCCCCGACCCAGCCCGCAAAGACCTCGTAGAAGCCGCCCACGGCTCTCCCGAAGGGGGCCATGGCGGCCACCTCCGCACCATCGCCCTGCTCTCCAAAGATTACTGGTGGCCCGGTCTCGCCGCTTACGTCCGCCGATACGTCACCAGCTGTGCAACCTGTCAGGCCTACAAGGTCCAGACCCACCCCACACTTCCTCCGGTCGTTCCCCTCCCACTTGCCACCACCCGCCCCTTCTCCCACCTATCTGTCGATCTCATCACCGATCTCCCTCGAGTCGGTGACTTCGACTCAGTCATGGTCGTGGTCGACCATGGGCTTAGTAAGGGGGTCATTGTCGTGCCTTGTGCCAAAACAATTGACTCCGACGGTATCGCCCGACTCTTTTTCAACAACGTGTTCAAACGCTTCGGTCTCCACGACTGACTGATCTCAGATCGAGGGCCTAACTTCGCATCCGCTTTCGCAAGGGAACTCGCCCGCCTCTTGCAATACGACATCAACCTCTCCACCGCCTACCATCCTCAAACCGACGGCGAAACGGAGAGGTACAACCAGGAACTCGAAACTTATCTCCGCATTTTCTGTGATGGCCAACCCCAGAAATGGTTGGAACTCCTCTCTATCGCCGAATTCTCCCACAACTCCGCGATACACTCTGTCACCGGGAAATCCCCATTCTCCCTCATCCTCGGATATGAACCCCGATCCTACCCCCCTTTAGGAAAAACCTTCCTACCTTCCCTTGAGCAACGACTCTCCCACATTGAGGATGCACGTAAAGAAGCCGAAGCCACCCATAAACTCGCGCAACTGCACATGAAGGAACGAACTTTCTCACGATTCCAACCGTGGAAAGTAGGAGAGAAGGTCTGGCTTGACGTGAAGAACCTCAAACTTCAAGTTCCTTCCAGGAAACTCTCCCCCAGACGCACTGGACCCTTCGAAATCACCCAAGTAGTCTCCTCCGTCGCCTTCTGGCTCAAACTCCCAAAACAGTGGAAAGTCCACGATGTCTTCCATGCCACCCTCCTTACCTCTTATCGGGAAACACCGGAACATGGCCCCAATTTCAAACGCCCACCTCCGGAACTTATCGGAGAAGAAGAGGAATACCGGGTCAAATCGGTAATTAACCATCGGGGAAAACCGGGTCGAAGGCAGTATCTCATCCACTGGGAAGGCTATACTGACGCCGAACGGACTTGGGAACCAGAAGGGAATTTGCAAAATGCCAAGGCAGTCCTAGCTGCATATAAAAAGCGCAACGGACTTTGAATTACTCCTTAAAACCCAATGGCCATCTTCCCCTCAGTCGCCACCCCTTTCACCCTCTCCCTTCACCTCCAACGCCTCACCCCCTTCGCTCGTCGCCTCCTCTATGCCTCGATCATCGAAAACCCTGAAGTCTTCACTTCGCTCCAGGCTATTCCGTTCTTCTCCACAGACGATACCATCGTCAACCTCTGCTCCCTCTACAGACAATACTCCTCCCTTCAATCCCTTTTCACCAGGGCCTCCTGGGACCAGACAGGTATCCCTGTCCAGGAACCGCTTGGACCCCTATCCCTCATTCCTGCCATCAAGCAACTCCTCATGGAGACCAGAGAAACCATCCTCGAACTCCTCCATGACCACCACTTCATCCTATCCATCGTACTGCTTCCCCCATCCACCATCAACGCCCTCCTTGTCCCTATCCAAGAGTCCCTCCCTGGGGATTTATTCAGTCGAGACTCCCCACCCCAAGACTACACCTGCCCCCGTTTCCGCGCCTTCATCGCAGAAACCTTCGGCCCAGGAGTTGTCCACGCTGGACTTAGCAATAGCAGGTCTCCTCTCCCTAGCGGACTCCCCTCCCTTGTCTCTTCCGCCAGCTCGACGGTCGTCTCCTCTCCTTCCTCTGACGACTCCACCACCCCCGTCCCCGTCAGGATCAGAGAGCCTACCCCTGGACCCACCGCCTCGCTACCCATCTCCCCTTCTCCTACGCCCACCGTCCCCATCCGGTGAATCAAGAGCAAGGGAGCACAGGTCTTCACCTACGGCCTACCTTCCTGTGCTTCCACCCTTCCCACCTCACTGGGAGGAATTACAGAGAGCAGCGAGGCTGGTCCCAGCAACCCCCTTCCCACTCCTCCCACTAATGCCCACGATGTTCCAACAACCATGGTTGATAGTGGCAAACCCCCTCTGGGATCCTCTTTCGTCTCCACCGACTCTCTCAGCAAATGTCGTCGCATCCTCCGATGCTTTGAGTGCAACAAACCCAGCCACCTTCGCGTGGACTACCCCCAATATATCTGCCCTCACTGCTCCTGCGCCACCCCAGGACATCCTCAATATGCCTGCTCTTGGGCTCCCTGTCAACGCTGTGGAGCCCCCGACTATGGCGCTACCTGGTGCCTCAAACGAGGAGACGACGATGAACCTGAGTGGGATGACCCCACCGATTACAAAGACGCCGCTGGAGATTTGTTCTGAGGTAGTACCTCAGAGCTACGACGGGGGTAATGTTACAGAATGGGAGGACCCCCTATCTTTTCCTTCCTTCTCATCACGAGACCTATGGGCTGACTTCCAGTTGGACACGGAGATCCCTCAAAGTCAGTGGGACGAGCTATTCAGCTTCGACCACTACGACCTCGAGGGACACTGTCTCACCACGGAAGCCGAGGACACCGCCTTCTAAAGCAGTACGCACTGGACTCTATTTCCTTTTACTTACATCGCCTCGCACAGACTCTATCTCCTCGGCA
>QGOI01000668.1:0-25919 GCA_003313885.1 Boletus sp. MG55 | reverse complement strand
TATTTCCCAATATCACCAGGCGAGCAAACCATGTACAGTAATATCATCACATGAACCCAGCTGCTTCGCGGCTGTGGTTCTCCTGTCGTCCCCACTATATCCAGCTCTTGACACTTTATTTACTTGCTGTCGCGCTGGTTGTGACATTGTATGACACAAGTATTTGTGCTAGACTTTACGACACGCTACTACATCTGTATATTATACGTCATGTACTTGCCTGCGTTATACACATGCCGCTCCGGCTACATAGACCGCTGTGATAATTCGTCCACGTCTAATTTGAAGCGAAACACACGTTGTGATGAAGGATCCGCCAGATTCGGCCGGCCCTGCTCTGTCTGTTTCCAGCGGTCTCTCTCGATGAAGAGAACTTCCCCACTTCGCTTAACGAGCACGACGGTGGAAAGCCGCGTCCCATAATCATCACCAGCGATGTCGATGAGTTCGACTTGAATCGTGTTTCTCAATTCTGACCGATCGCGTGGTGGCTGGGAAGATCGCCATCTACACATGCCACGAGAAATTCCAGACCAAAAAAAATAAGCGAATCGTTCTAGCCCCAAGTCATATACCCACGTTAAGAGATGAAATAGACGTTCGGTGAGTTGATCTTCCGATGTATTTTGGGGCAGGGCGTCAAGGAGGGCTTCGAACGCGCGGACGCCATGTTGCACCTTGGGCCATTCGTCGGCGCCGTCGCCGTCGATGCCGTTTGAGAGTCCTCTACAGTGTCGTTGTGCGTCTGTTAGAGCGCGATAAGTGATCGGACCGCCTGCGCCACGATTCGTGACGTAGAGCGCGTCAAAGGAGAGCGAGGTGGAAGAATGAGGTGCGGAAGCAGCTTCGAGGAGCAGCAAGTTGAATCCGGCATAGCGCGCGTCCGCAGGGACGAGTCGCCGTACATCGTCTTCCAGCGACTGTGACGGCGGTGAGATCAAGAACGACGAGAGGAGGTGACCCCGGGAGGAGGTAAACTTGTTGTACGGTTCGGTGATGTTCGTCCTGCGAGATCGTACCGGATGATGAGGATGGTGTTATCGACTTGCGTGTGCAACGTCGTGTCACTTACAACAAGGCGAGTTTTCCGGTCCGACTGAGACCAAGCCATGTACCACCACCTTGGACGTCGATGCCCGACAGGATGCTGGGCTCTTGACCTTGCAGTTGTCCACCAAAAGAGTGGAAGCAAGCGGGTTCCGTGGGTCTGGAAAGATATTCGTCCCGATTACTACATAGGATGCTGAAAGTTCTGAAATGAAAACCACAGTACGCAGGGATCGAGTGGGAGAGGCTACGCACAGTGCATATTCAGGGTGGTCCAGCGTGAAAAAGGCGACACACATCTTGTGACCCTAGACCAGTACGATGGACGACAGTTCGGTAACGAGCGGCGCGTGAGAGCGAGAGATCCAAAGGTCGATGGCACACACGCCGAACGGACTGTGCGGGCTTCAGGAACGTGAGGCAAACAGACCATATTCGTGTCCTTGCCTTCTGTCAAACGTCTGCTCGTGACAGTCTGTTTGAGGGTCTCCTCGGAGGAGTCAAGCGATCGTTCGCACCGACGATAATTTTGAAAGCTTGGCCCTGCGAACGGTACGATCTTGCTAGAGACAGTCCTTTCAACTGGACACGCGTTTCGGGGCAGAAAATCTCAAGCTCGTGACGGACGGGGGCCACCACCAAGTTGAACTTGGAGGAACACATCATTCTCACGCTTGCTGCCAGTGGCTCCGGGAGAACCTCTACTCATAATTGTAGGAGCCGAATATTCGGGACGTTCAACACTAGGGAATTCTTTACTTGGGATGGAGACATTGACCACAGTCGTTCTTGATAACGGGGGGTCAACCATCAAAGCCGGTGTGGTCGGGAACGATGAAACAGTCCGGTGAGTCTGGGGACTCATCGCTCATCCGGAGGGGACTTGTTTATCGTCCTCAAGGATTATCCCCAACGCTGTCGTCCGATCAAAGGGGGACAAGACTACATACATCGGGCATGAGATAGCCCGGTGTAGAGACTTTTCCTCGCTTCATTATCGGCTCCCTTTCGAAAAGGTACGGCTTATTCTGGCCGAACAATCATATCGCTCTATGTGGTGGCTGTAATTGATACCGATGCGAATAAGGGCTATCTAGTCGACTGGGATGGGCAAAAGGCGATTTGGGATGGCTTATTCTCCACAGAAGTCCTCTCTGTCAGTACCTTGTCCCGCTCGGCTTGCTGGTGCTACAACCCCTGCAGGTGAACGCACCAGAGTCCTCGCTCATCATCACAGAGCCTTATTTCAACTTACCCAACATCCAAGACGTCTATGATCAATTCGTGTTCGAGGAATACGAATTCCAATCGTATTACAGATGCACACGTAAGTCCCGTTCCTCCATGGATACCTGGCGCCACGGTCATGAATCATTCCCGTCCAGCCGCTGCCATGATTCCATATGGCTCCCTCTTCGCCGCTGAGGGACTGAATACTCCCGAATGCGCTCTCATTGTCGATTCTGGTTTCAGCTTTACGCATGTTGTGCCTATGATCAACCATCAAATCCAGTGGTATGCCGTCAAGAGGTAAGTTTGGATTAGAAATTTCCTCCTTGAATATCCTAAATCTGATTAGAATGGACGTCGGAGGCAAACTCCTGACTAATCAACTGAAAGAGGTCGTGTCATATCGCCAGTGGAATATGATGGATGAAACGTACATTATGAGTCACGCCAAGGAGGCGTGCTGTTACGTCTCAACGCAGTTCATTGCGGACCTCGAAACCTGTCGGTGCGTCGTTCCTTCACGACATAGCAAGCAGTTATTCAGCCAATCAAGGTCGAGTCCGAAGCAGAATCCCATTGTGATGGAATACCTCTTACCCAACTTTTCCATCAGTAGAGAGGGCGAGATCAGACGCCCCGGATATGAGCTCGCCCCAACAGATCAGGTGCTTCTCATGGAAAACGAACGTTTCACCATTCCAGAGCTCCTATTTCGCCCCGACGATATCGGTCGGTTGTTGAAATCCATGATATCACACAATTATTGATTTATCATTCTTTGTTGATTGAAAATTTCCAGGATTGGAACAGACTGGACTTCCAGGTACGATAGCGGCATCCATTGCTTTGCTCCCAGAGGAGCTTCAGGGAATGTTTTGGGCAAACATCGGTATCATCGGTGGTAATACCAAGTTCTCCGGATTTCATGAGAGACTGTACGCAATTATCATTCGTACAGCCCGTCGTGAGACGGCACTGACTATGAATCAGCATGACGGAACTTCGTTCGCTTGCCCCAGTAGATTTCGAGATACACATTTTCAGGAGCGACGAGTGAGTTCTTTTTTTACACCCGCTAGCAGCAGCATGATATACGTCACGGATTAGCCCGGTGACAGAGGCATATCGCTCTGCGTTGATGTTTTCCAAACACCCTGATTTTCCATCCCATCTTCTCACTCGAGCAGAGTATTTGGAATCTGGCAGCAGTGCAGCGCGCAGAAAGTTTGGCCAGGGGGACGCCGGCAAGCTTGTCGAGAAGAACAAGAGCACAAGGCAGGAGGATGTCGAGCCTCGGCTGACGAGGAAACCCAGCCGAGCACGGATACGTTCCAGTGCGCCATCCACTGCTCGCCGTCGATGACTGCCGTACGCCTCCTTTATCGGGCCCATCCATTGATGCGGGTTCACAGATTCAGGGTTAACTTTACCGAGTGCGAAACTTACACCAGAACGACTGCTCTTGCCAAGTTGGTATTCCCACTGGGAAAAAAAAGAAAAGGCTTTGCACTGTGGTGCTGTCGCAAACCCCGCATTTCTCTTTCCAGAAGTCCGTTTATCTACTTATCGTGCTCAAATCCGGTACGGAAACTACAAAATGAAAAGTTCGGTCTCTGTGAGAATATGACACTTGGCCTCACTTTATCTGGCCAGGCACTGATCTAAGCGGAGCGCGGTCGTGATTACCGCTGACTCGCCTTCAAAGCATGTCCGTTCCCACTTCTCGAAACGCTGAAAAGTGTTCCCCTTTACTGTCTTCGTTATTCCAGAGTTCTCGATTTGGGCCATTTATTTCACCGATCACCGTGCACGAGCCCGCGTCGCCACGAGTTGAGCCAACATCGCCACCTTGGCCTCTCTCTAATCGTGGTACGAGAAGGTCGCGGAGCATATTCACACGGCTTGTGTCCTCGCACACCTCGCGCACAGCGTCGAACGCGGTCTGACACCCCTTGTCGGGAATCGGTGCCGTAGCCGGATGTTGAGTTGTGTCCTCGCACCCGCTTTCTTGCTCCCACTTCACGCCGGTTGAGCACATTCCGTATACAGGCACAAAAGGATACTCCGAGGATGACGGACTGGCGCTCTCACCGTCCCTCGCCACGAGGATCCAAAGGAGGAGGGCATTGCTGCCGTTCGTCTTCTTCTGCGGCTGCATTCGTAGCGCACCCTTGCCCCGATACGCGATGTCTGTCTCAGGTCTGAAAAAAACTTTGATATATTGTATCATCACATCCTACATCGCATGCATCGTACCATCGATCGTTTCGGCTTCTTACCGTCTTCTAAATTCTGAGTCACCGAATCCCGGAACCGTCCGTCGTGCCTTCGTCGGTATCCGTCGTGTTGTTTCATGTCCAAGACAGATTCGGGGCCGATTCTCCACCGCGTTGCGATCGCGGGGACCGGGCGGGGCGATGTAATAGGCACCGGGCCCCGAGGAGGGACGTTGGACAACTCGAATAATCAGCTTCGGGGATACCATGGTCAGCACGTTTCACTTTGGTATCTGTTATCGCGGGCTGCTTGGGGCATTGGGCGTGCCGTGTAAAAAATGGACAAAGCGGATTACCACTGGTCCTCCAAGTATCTTTAAAGAGCTCTCTCTGTGGGTCGACTAGCAGGCGCTTGTGCTTTGCAGAAATTTGCGAATTAAAGCACAAATTTTGAAAGCATTGCTTGCGTAGTCTCATCAGCCCTCACCAGCCCTTCTCTCCGTCGTTGAGGATATTACTGCCGACAGCCTGTCTGCTACCCTAGTAAAGGACCATTGTATAGCCGCAAATAAGTTCCGCCTTGTGCGAAGATTGCTTGAGTTCTCTACCTTCTGTCTCGCTGATTGTGGCCGATCTCCCCCTATTCATACCTCTCCCTGAGGCCCAACGCCGGCTGTCTGCCATTCCGATCCGGTTGGTGACCCACAGAACCCGGGAAGAGTGGAGGTGGCGCTACGTCTCGGCGAACATTGGGACGACCGTCTTCCACGGTTCTTTCGGGGCGCAATCCCGCACCTCTTTTGCATGCCTTTTCAATTTTTTGGTACCATCGATCGTGACACCCAAAGAAGCCAGGTCCGTCCCATGATGCACCCCTAGCCCAGATCACATCGTACCAGTGCGTGCGCAGCAGCCTCGATTGGCATGATCAACTTATTGATCATTGCAGTCACACTCGAGTTGATTCGGAGTGATCCGTCCTCGGCCCTGCTTGATGAAGCTTTGTACGACGTGATCGGTTAGATCCACTCCCCTATACCAGTGCACGCAGCAGCGTTGATGATGATCAACTTTGTCCCGGTTCGAAATGAAGCCGCTTCTGGGAGAGTGAGATGCCTTTTCCGATTCCGGGTCTTGGTAGTATCTTTGACCCGCCAGACCTCTGATCGTTAGCGGAGGCCAGAGAACCTTGAACCGACCGTGCGTGTACTAGCAATCGCGCCAGTAGTACATCTCGATGCCATCGTCTTCGAATCCATGTGTATGATCTGCGCTGCTCATCTCGTATTTCCCAACATTTTTTTCTGTACGTCTTTACTTTCAACTTTTGGACGACCCAAGAAGCTAGATCCATCACGTCCCCTGTCCACACCACAGCGCGCGCAGTAGGGTCTATGATCGATCTTGCCTTGGTTCGAATCAAACCGCCTTCTGATCTCGCAAAGTCTGGTTTAGCCTGGGGACTAGATTGAAAGTCGTTTCGGATGGCCCTGGGGAACAGGACGCCACACCGCGCCATCATATGCATCATGCTCAGACCGATTCGTCCTAGCGTCGTTGGGATACGCCCGCCCCACCTTTTTGATCGTCGACGGCCACTAGGACCCTCCGAAGGCCAGAAACGGTTGACCGACTGCGCACCTACTCGTATCGGCCGGTCGCAGTGCAGTGGCGCGTCACGCTTAGTATACCAGCAGGCACCACATGTCACACGTCATAGTACACGATGATCCGCGCTGCCATCTCATCTCGGAGTCATATTCACAGCGCGTCAACGTTTCGACGTCAACTTTGTACTACGCCCCGACACGACTATGAGTTTGTATGCGGCCGTATACACATACCAGTGCCACGCGCAGCAGCCTGCCAGTAGTCTCGCTGATCGACTTTTATCTTTATTTTATTCTATTCCTTTTATTCCTTTCATTTCTCCTCTGCGATTCAAGTTTGAACGTTGACCCAGCGCCCGACGGAGAGCGACTCGGAGGCGGGTGCCCTTGCCAACTCGCTCGGACGTGTCTGCGTACTGGACTGGTCCGATTCCGTCCTATCGATCCATCATCACCACACGCGCCACACGCCCAACCGTTTATTTTATTTTATTTTATTTTCGATCGTCGAGATGCGACGGTCATCAGATGCTAAGTGGATACGTTTCCGAGTGCCAAAGCGACCCCGACAGGCTCCCGCGTCGCGAAGTTGATCGCACCGGTATAGTACTATGTCACCGTCGACCATCCTATCCTCGGTTGGCAGCACCGTCATGGACACTGGCACCCACGCCCGTCAGGCTGGTCCCTCGCCAGGATCACGATCAGCTAGTATGCCAACCCATTTCATACATACAAAGTTCGACGACGTCGCCGCGTTGGCTGTACCAAGTTGACGCAGCGACGATATCACCGCCACTTGTAATTGAACTGCCACCTACTAGTACTAGTACGTATATAATACTATATAGTACGGCATGGGTGCACAGGCTTCACCAGAGTGCGACGCCATTCAGTCATGCATCATTTCATCGATCGATCGAATACATGGACGGCGTCCCTTGGCCGTCAATACATCACTGCGCATCAATGTATGCATCTCAAACCTCCACGTCCACAACGATCTGGCATCAAGGGTGAGATGGGCCGCCGTCGGATCGAAACGCGCGACGTGTCATGTCTTTTGAATCGATTACCCAAACTGGTCTACATTGAAAAAAGAAAACGAAAAAAAGGCCCCAAGTCGTTAACATGTAGACAATCGATCGAGGGGGACAGCGCCCACGTCGACCATGAACGCCTCCGTGTTTTCCCCCCACGTGTCCTCCCCTCCCTCACTTATCTTTTTCTTCTCCTCTTTACTGCGTCGGGTTCTGGGATTCGGCGAGGGTCATGACTTCCATGAGTACCGTCTGCTGTTCGACGCTCAAAGTGGTGGTCGCAGCTTGATAAAGCGCCGCGTTCTTGTTTTGGAAAGCTACACGAGGCGAAGGGGAAGAACGAGGGTCAAGTAAGAACGACAGAGACAAGCCAACGACGCTGAACACGCACTCGTCAACGCCTGCTTGAACGTCGTATACGGATTGATCGCGTCGATGAGGCTGAAAAACCCGAGTTCCTCTTCGATCTCTGATTCCTCTGATTCCTCCGACACGTCATCCCCTTGCTCTCCCGCTTTCTCGGATCGAGCTCTCAGACGGGCGCTCTGAACAGGTCGTGGATGCACATGTCAACGGTGCCACAACTTCTAGAGGGGATGAAACAGCCTCTCACCTCGTTGGCGAGCATCTCGAGGTACGCCGAGTCTTCGTCCCAGACGTCCTCTGGTTACGACGCGTTGAGTTTACACAGTAGAGGGGAAGGAAAAGGGTAATTACCGTCGTCCTCGCCCTCCAGATTCAAATATCTCGCATCGTCCTCTTCCTCTTCGTCCTCCTCATCGATCAAACTCTGCTCCAACGCCTTGCGTTCTATCAAAACCCCATCAACGTCATCGCAAGTAGGAGTAAGAATGCATGAGAAAACGCACTCGATATCGCTTGCGGGAGCGACTTGAAAATCACCAACGCGCCCGCGACGATCCCATACCACCCCTCCTGCAGACTCGCCGGAATCATCGCCCCGTCGACCTCCAACAACTTGCTCAACGCCAGCAAACTCAGCTTCTTGTCGTGTACGCGAGGCAACTTGTCCTCGGTGTTGATCGCCGCGAACCACGTGTCGAAGAAGAGACGGGCAGCACCGGGCTTATAGTTCTCCATCAGGTGCAGCGCTGCGGTGGGGTTATAAAAGACCGTGTTGATGAGGACGATGAGATTAGCGAGCTTGAAGGCGTAGGTGTTACCGCCGTCGATTTGGTCCATGGCGATCTTGATGATGCTTGAGAGGTGCTAAAACGGGGAAGAATGGTATCAGTGCGTTGAGTCGGACGAGCGGGATCGTACGTACGTCGTCGACGTGACCAGCGAGGTTGAGAAGAATGGACTCGGCGAGTTTGCACCCATTGATTCGATCGTTGTCACCAAGATTCGTGTTAGTCATGGAGGTTTCGTAGATGTCCAACACCTTTTGTCTGTAGTCGGGTCGGGCCTTGAAGACCTCGGCGCCATAGGATAAAAAGTTGTCCAAAGAGGGAAGCATTTCTTCATAATCGAACACACTGAGTATACATCAGCCGACGATGTACGGTGCGACGCGCACCGTCCAAAAAGTCGACGGCGTCCGACTTGAAGAGTCCATACGTCAACTCGAACACGGGCCACATCTGTGGCGAGATGGAAATAAGCTTGAATGTCAGACTGTCCACCAATTCGAACATGTTGTCGAACAAATCTAAGGATCGTACATCAGCGAGGCAAAGGGACTATTGTCCATCGTCGCGTACGCACCGATGACCTTGTTCTCGAACGTGAAGTGAATGATGGGTATGACCACTTCTTGCACCTGTCTCAAGATCTCCTGATTGGAGTCTACCGAGGACACGATCTACGCATGCGTTCCCGCATCAGTGCCAACGCCAATGGCCAGCACAAAGACAGACTTGCCGTGCTGATCGTCTTCGTCACGCCCATCGCGCCATATACCTTGTCCTCGTCGGTATCCAGCAACGTGTCAACGTCCACGTTATCCAAAGTAGTTTCCCTCGCCTGCGCCAACCCATCCCTAACCAGACGTAGATACGACTCACACTTGCCACATCGCCGTGTTAGCAAACGACATGCCACCATCAAAAACCATGGGACACCCACCAATCTACTCGTCAACTCCGTCGCAACCGGAAGGAGTTCTTCCTGGAAATGCTCGACCATGGATTCCATTGCGGTGTTGAGAAGATCGAGATCCGTCTCGTCAGAGAGTTTGAGAAGACCTATCACGGCATCAGCGTGCCATCCACTGGTTCCGTTGAACAGAATCGTAAAACGACGCACGCCGTATGACATCGCCAACACGGGGTGACACGGCCGACCGTACTGCATGACATGTTGGTTAATCCTGGCGAGATCTCCGCCGGTCGTGGGTCTAACGTACCTGACTCGTAGACGACGGCCATCTGTGTGAGCGCCAAGGCTGCCTGGACGCGGACTGGGAGTTCAGGATCATCGAGGGCAGTCCCCACTGCATTCGAGTGCCTTGCCAAGTTCTGGAGGAAATGCGTGTCATCAGTCACACAAATCAACAGACGATCTGGGGCTTACCTCGGGGTTACTCCATTCGAGATTATGTTTCACGACCGTTCCAAGCACCTCGCAGGCCTACACCATCCGATAGTATCAGAAAAAGGTGGATTAAGGTCAAGTATATACTCACGATTGCGCGTATATATGGCTCGCTGGCGGTAAATCCGGGAAGAACATGCTGCATCATGAACATCTCCATACCCCCCTTGACCTCGGGATGGCGCATGATGAACGGGCCGAGTGCCGACGTAATGTTCAACGCCCCGAATTTCTCAGGTGGCCCCGCGTCGCTGAAACAGAATACGTTCAAGAGCTTGGATTCCTACAGGGGGTCACCGCACTCACGAACGGAGAATATCGTGGACAAGCTTGAGAATGTGCAAGAAAGCAATCTTGGTTCGAACGCTCGCCAAAGTGATGATAAATGAGGTCGCACCCGACACGGGAGACGACACGTTTTCGTATTCGTCTACACCACCTTATCAGAACGGGTTCCAGTTTCGCTCTAAAGGACCTTGAACATACCCACGGAAGCCCGGACATACTCAACGGGATCAGCTCCCCAGAGTTCTTGATTGGCAGACGTGAAACAGAGATGAGGAAAGGCAAAGTTGGCAACGAGGCTGTCGACATGAGGCTTCAAGAGAATCCAAGTAGACTTTGGCTTGATACTCGAGGGGAGTCAGCTGGGACGAACGACGACGATCAGGAAATATACCATGCAGTGAAGAACTGGAAGATCTGATACTGGCACTTCTTTGACAGCCAAGCTTGCTTGGACGCGTATAGCTCGACTTGATGAAGATATACCTTGAAGATTTCTGGCGCAAACGCCGTGACAAAGTGATTGGCAAACGCCCCGTATTCTTTTTGCATCGGAGACGGGAGCTGCGAAGGATTCCCAAACCTTTTTCATACATCAGTCCAGGAAGCTTGAATCGTGTCAAACGATGCTCGACCTGTGGAACAATCTGCCCAGCGTCGCGTACGCCCATTTCTTGGTCTTCCACCACTCGGACTTTTCCCTCTCTTCCTCATTCTCAGGTACGACGTTGCTCGGAAGCGAGAGATTGACGACTTGGAAGAGGAGCCGACCCCAAGGCACAAGGCTTTCAGGGCTCTGTTGATGCGCGCTGAGGTTGACGATGATGGACGTCCTGTACGTCTTCAGAATGAGGTGCAGCATGGACGGAATTTCTTGAGCCGACGAGGGAGGCGTGTTCAACATGCCACCCGCGACGGTGACAAGCGTCGGGAAGAGCTTCTCCACGATAATAGGAAGGTGATCGTTGCTCTGACGGTACCTACCCTCCTGTCAGCGCACGCCCGCCGGACACCGCACCCACACCTCGACGCACCTAAACGCACGCACGCACTCGAGCGCCGCAACGCACCCCGCGCCCACCTCGCGAATGTCGCCGCTGTTCAACAACGCATTCACGCTGTCCAACAAGCCCGACCACCGGTCCGGAAAATCATGGGAGATGAGATCTTTGAGAGTGGCACCGAGCTGGACCGTGATTGTCCTCGAGGGGGATCCGGCGAGCAAGCGAAGGATGGCTGATTTCAACGCGTCACGATCGGATTGCGCGATCGGGACCTGTTCGGGACGTGTCCCGGGCGTGTCGAGGAAGTATGAGGTGTGGACACGGTTTTTGAGGTACACGGAACACGCGTGGCGGGTGGAGCTGGATGGGATGGGTGAGTGGGTGAGCGCGGAGAGCGAGCGCGAGGCACAGTGACATACAGATCAACGCTATCAGATGCAATGATTTGCAGGATGGCGATCAACATGCCCTCTTGTGCACCGATCTGGGAAGCGGGGTGAGATCTGGGTCACTGTCGATAGATGAGAGTGGCCTCGACACACCTTGCGAATCTGGAGTTCGCCCGCTTTTTGGATATTGGGATCAGCATTGTAGGTAGTAGCGAAGAGATTAGCGAGTGCCTGGAGGTCCATCGTTGACGACCAAGACAAGAAAAAGACAGGGGGCGTGCGGTCCTCGTTTCACGCGTGGCTGTCAAGACCAAAAATCTAGCGAAACAACGAAGCGGACGAGGCTCGTCGACGTTTGTGGACAAGGGTGGACCTCGTCAAATTTTGTCAACACGCGTCTCGCGTCTGATCATCGTCTCATTACTTCCGTTTTCATCTATAGTACATGGTTACGAGGTATCCAACAGGTATCTCCAATATTTAAACCACCAAAGCCCGTCCAATGTGCTTTTCAGAACGCGGATGGCAGGTGAATGATCGAGAATGTTCATGTCAACAAGTCATGCCTTCGACTTCAGGCCTGACTTGTCAGCAGGAACAACCTCAGGGACGACGTCGCTTGCCGCCGCAGCGGATGTATATCGGCTCTTCGCCCCGGGGTATGGATATATACCGCTCGTGAAGTTGCTCTTGTGTCGCCATGATATCCGATGAAACACGCGATCGCTGACTACTTATGCTTTCCTCATCGTGCCTTGAATATCGATCTGAGGATGTCGGGAGTAGGAGTCCAAAGTGAATCATTTTCGATGTCCGCAAAGTATTATGACGTATTTAACATCATTCGGGTGCATCATACGCTTTCCCTCACGACGTACTACTCGATTTCTTGAATGGCGCACCAAGTCTCTCTGCATAATGACAAGAACATTTCATATCAATCCGAGCTACACGAGGCGACATCGTCGATAAGGTAGCAAAGGAGTGATGCCAAGTACTAACGAACGTCATCGTCACCCAGTCGAGTAAATGGTCACCCCTCGAGACACGATCCTGGAAGAATGGCCAAGCAACTTACCTGCGACTGGCATCTCGCATAAAAAGATTCTGATCATGGTTACTGGGGCGCTGTCCTGGCCATCGCCTCAGTCCTCTCTACCTCCTTCTCTCTGTTCAATTCAATGGCGAAAAGAAACATGACTCACGTCAACCGGTTTCTCTGCATGCTGCCAGCCCTCCTGGATGTTCCTTCGGGTTGAGGTTCGCAGCTCGTCTGGCGCTGTGACCATTTGAAACCGGCAATGCTGGATTCTGTGCACCCATAAGGAATAAATCAAGTGGAAGAATAGGACTTACGTTCTTCATTGGCACATGGTCTTCCCCTCTGACGAGGATGGTGATGGTTCCTTCTTTTTTGACCTATGACTAGTCCTACTGGATGACGACTTTGCTTGTGGAGCAACTTTTGCTTGTTGATGGCCAGGCTTCTGCTTTTCGTTGAATTTCCTCTACTTCGAGCGTGGACCTGACTCTACTTCGGACTGCGAACCTTCGGACTCTAGGCCTTGGATTCATCGGACGCCAAGCCCGAGTCTGAGTCTGAGGTAGAGCTTGAAGCCAAAGTCCAAATTTGAGTCCAAGTCCCTGAATCAATGAGTGCAGCCTTGCGTTCACATTTTTTATAGTCTGACTCTGATTTATCCTGGTTGTGGCCAGTCACAGTGTGCACGTCACCTACCAGAACAGTGACCTCCCGGGCTAGGCCCCTTTGAGGGTTTCTTTTTTGAAACGACATTTCGTACATACTGGCCGATTGTCCCAACCACCTCCATAATTGCTCAATGTTCGACATTCAGATGGGGCCTGCGTGAAATTGTCCATAACGATGCATATATGCATGCAGGTACTGACCTTCGGACAACTTTCTCGACAAGCAACGTGTCCCTTTGTCTAGAAATGGTACAGCTGGTGTCAAGATATCTAATCGTAAGCCTTCGAACAAGGCGCTTGATAGCCTCTGTCATCAGAAACGAACGGTTCAAGTTGACGACACAGAGCAAGACATACCAAATCTCCTCGATACCAAAGTAGCCTCTCAAGGTCCGTGTTTCGGTGAGCTGCCAGTGTCAAACTTTCCGAGGAATGAATGGAACATGTGCCACGCAGGGTTCGACCCGATTAACTGAGAGCATGACGACATGTAAATATCAAAACGAGGCAGCTTGATATAATTGCGATCTCTGATGCTCACACGGCGCAGTTTTGAGATTGGGGCCAAAATCCAGGACGAAAGTCACGGAGAGAAGGTACACAGTAGCACGAACGTCGCAGCGACGTGACTGATCTGCTATGAGCATGCCATTCAGTTCTCCTAGACGTCACATCAGCCCTGAGCTTCTTCGCATAAACTGTCACTCACCAGGACCAGGACATGTTCGGTCGAATGCATTACCCGCTTCACGCTCCTTGACCACCCCATCAACTCACGCGCCTTTGTGCATATGAATGCTATTTTGATCAGCATCGGCACTCGCCTCACGTGCTACTGCGGGAGCCTAGACGGCGCACGCTTACATACTGCGAGGGACAACAGGAAAGTTGCCCTCATTATCATCTTGAACGCGCTGATACCTGTCTGAGTGGTGAGATGGTCGTTGCGATGTAGGCGGCGAACGAAGGGACATGGGGGTAAGGGGGCCGCCGGCGGTGCCGGAGGGGACGTTCGTGGAGACCTGCAGCAGTGAATTATATGCGACCGGCGCTGAAACACATTCTCGCCGTAGGCCTGATGGCTACATATCGATCAACGCCCAAATAGATCTAGCGAATCTCCTCTCGTACGTTTGTCATAGTGGTAACTTCACCCCAATGACATCTCATGCCGTCCCCAAACGATACATTTTGCATCTGAAAGACTGCAACCACTGGAAGTCTCAATGAGAAATCCTTGAGGAGCCCACCCAGAAGGGTAGCTGGTGCTGAGGACACTCTCACATGTCACTACCCCATTGAATTTTCACTTCTCTGACGTGCATGTATCGTATCATCATCGTCTTGAATAGTTTCCGTGGCCTTGTATCCATGTAGTCGTGTCCATTTCTGTGACCGTCAGTAGCTACATCTTGGCCCCGGCCAGTGTACGATAATGACAGATCGTTTACCGGTCTCTAAATATCATAAGAAGGGATATTTCAGCTGTGTCAAACGCGTCACAGTAGAGCGGGTTACTACCGAATATAGAGCTGGGTCATAACAGCACCGTGACGGGCGACGGAACGAGACCATTCACAAAGCTTGCACAAAGCGTCTTTGGGCATTCGTCCAGACAGAAATTGACTGCCAGGCCAAGGAAAAGTGGTATTTGAATGTCAGAACACCAACATTGACGAGACCGACTATCTTCGACGCTTTTCAGTTGCAATGGAGACTGTCATGATACGCCTCGCGAGCAAGAATCAGAATCGACGAGGAGTTCTATGATTCTCACCAACCTCCGCATCGGTTGAAACCCCAGCCCGTCAGCCCGAAGGAAGTGGCCTGTCGCGGAATAAAAGACTAGAGTGAGCCAACGTATCTACAGCCCGTACGACAGCTCGTTACACAGTTGGGCGATGATTTACTCCGTAGAGGAACCATCGTCTTTGTGCTTTCTTCATACGAGTTCTCGAGGTGATATCGGTGAAGTTCCAGTCATGAAGTTTGGGTGGTGGCCGGTGTAGCGACGTGGACAACCCACGAGCCATGGTCGTCACTGCGATCCCGACGAGACGCGTGCTGTAGGACGTCCGCCAAACGACATCTTCACCAGCCCATCGTTCCTTCAAATTCTGCGATCAGCCTATCAGCATAGAGCGGGTTAATGTAGGTGATAAATGCCGGTAGGGTATAAGATCGACTATGTGGACCGCGCGCAATGAGGACACCGGGTTCGACTTTTGCGAGGGGCATCGGCGCCGACGTGATGTTGGAGTTAAAGGTTCTGGAGGAGGCTGCTTCGTCGTTGCCTGGTAATCAACGCGTCGACTTGTTTGTTGGTTTTCGGTGTAGTCAGGACCCACCTTGAGTATACAGTGAGACGTCGAGTCCACCATTTCGTCCCAGGCCCTATGGGCTGGGAATAAAGTGTCCCGGACGACGGACGTGGACGTCGTTGCTTGGATGATGCGACAGTCGGTGCCAACTCGGCCCATCAACCGACTAGAACTTAGTGCGCAACCCCCTTCGATTGAAGGTTGGCAGGATATCCGGCCCAGGCCCAAGTGAGTTGCCGGGTGACCGCATGTGTTGCAACCGCATACCTCGGGCACGATCGGACTCAGTTACCATATATAGTAGGCTATCGGTGCTTATCCGATCGTGCCCGAGGTGTGTCACGATTCGCGTTTCAACCTACACCTCACAAACTACCTGCTCTCAGTGACCACACCATATCGATACCACCAATCCGACACAGTGTGCATGAAAACATGTATGTATATCTCACATTGACCCCAGGATTATACTGAAAGTGGTTCTAGGGCGAAAAACATCACCATTAGAGGTGACGTTGCACCCCCACTTATATGTTTCTGCAAATTTACTATTTTTTTCAGACATCGAATTTCACACTCAAGCAAGGCGCAAACTCTCGCTTGCAAAGGAATACCACATCCAATTTTCCGTAGGTGATACCCTCCGGTCGACGGCTCGGAAGAAGGCAAAGAACAAAAATAACTGCGTTTCCTGGGACGATGTTTTTTATTTGTGAGTACATATGTGCTATTCCACGCTAGCAAACTAAATCTTGCTAGTGACGGGGACGATCGTACCCACTTTCTTACAACAAGTTGCAGAACAGCGGTACGAAGATATTCTGTATCACGGTGGCATATTTTTACTGACGCGATCTCTGCGATCACAGTGATCGAACTGCCTCTTGGCGGGGCTCCTGCCCAGGCACCGGAACCTTCGGGGACCAAGATCAAGTTCGCATTGACTGTTGACGCATGCGGTGACGTCAACGCAAACGAACTTCAAGCTACCGACGCTGTCGATAGAGTGATGGAAATGACAAGCACGGTCGGCGCCACGCCTCCAATCGTTGGCTTCGTGGACACGGCGATCAACACTGGCACAAACGCCGTGACTGAAGCACAGGCATTCGAGAATACGTGGGGCGTTCTATTGCAGAGAATGAAAATATTTAACGAGATCGTGGTTGGCATCGCGGAGGTATTTGATAGTTAGTGTTGTGAGATGCTTTCCGTCTGAACGCCTCATAGGTTCACCCGTACGCGTCGTTGGCTTGGTCTGTTCTATCGGCTGCAAACCAGGTCTGCCAATCGCTCGATATCCTTGTCGACACTCATCTCTGGTTTGTTATACCCAGGTACTTATAAATCAACGCAATCGCGACGACCGGGTAATTCACTTGGCGGGAAAAATGAGCGATGTCTTCGCGTTCGTTCGAGATGCTGACCCCCTGAAGGCAGTCGAGGCGCATAAAAAGACCATCACGCCTCTGCTTCAACAGGTGGCGGAGTGTGGATACTTCATTGCCGCATATGCCAAGCAAAAGAACTTCTGTCAGTTGCCCTTAGCTTCGTAAAGCGCGCCGCTGATCTTCATACTCAGGGATTCGGACGGCGAAATATACACTTAGTGATATCGATGGAAAGATCACGGATTACGAGAACAGACTTCAAGAGTTGAAAAGTAAATTTTTGGACGGAGTTATACTACAATCTGGAGTCACCGTCTTTCGTATGATGAATGTCGTGCAGACCATTGGTAGGTTCGACTTCTCGGGTTTGCGACAACTAACTGACGAATATAAAACACAGTGGAATCCGTTGACTTGAACGATATGCCCTATGCGACCGGCGCTAGATATGTGCAGGAGAAGGGGTGTCTGCCAGGGACTCGCGAAGCCACTATCCGAGAGATTTGTGACATTCTCAATGATCCCGCCGAGGATGCCCCTCGAGTATGCCTCCTCATTGGTGTTGCGGGTTCGGGCAAGTCTGCAATTGCCCACTCGATTGCTCGACTGTATGATGGACAAAAGAGGCTAGGCTCCTCGTACTGCTTCCTCCGTAGCGACATCGGGAAGCGCAACCCACAAAATGTGTTCAGTACAATCTCACGCGATCTTTCTGACCATGATCCTCAATTCAAATCTGCACTCTGGAGTATCGTGAAGGACAATCGAGCACTTCGTACATCAGTGTCGCCCTCGGAGCAAGTTGAGCGGTTCATCATTGAACCCAGCAAGAACATTGATTCCATTGGACCCTTGATCGTTGTAGTGGACGCCATTGACGAAAGTGGTGAAAAAAGAGACCGCCGACAACTTCTCGATGTGCTTTCAAAGCAATTCACTGAATGTAACCTTCCAACCAACCTTCGCTTCCTCATTACGGCTCGCCCTGAGGAGGATATCCTGGATGTGCTCCCATCTGGTCCACACATCATTCACAGGTATCTTGGGGATGTCCCACATGCCACCATTGATGAAGACCTTTGCAAGTTTATCCACCACTCTCTCCATCAGTACTCTGAACTTGAATCTTCCTGGCCAAATCAGGAGTGGTGTCATCTTATTGTCCAGCATTCCCAGCAGCTCTTTCAGTGGGCATGCACTGCCTGCAGGTTCATCAGAGGAGATGATAATGATGGGCTTGACCCATGTGAGCAGCTTGAGATACTCTTGCAAATCAACAGTTATGCTGGGGTCCATCCACTAGACAACCTATACCAAACTGTACTGGGCCAGCTGTTTACCTCGGACAATGTTCGGAAACAGTTTCGAGAGGTGATGGCTATTGTGTTTATGCTCAAGGAGCCACTATCTCTCACCTCCCTTTCCACTCTACTTGGTAAAGAGTTGAAGGTCCAAAATGTGATCAAACGACTAGGATCATTACTAGATGGAGTCCTGGATGAAGAGAGGCCAATCCGCCCACTCCATACCTCATTCCATGACTTTTTGCTGGACGAGCAACGGAGTTCAATCTTTCATGTCAGCATTCTACCACAACATTCTCTGCTTCTTGGACATGCATTGCTTGCATGTATGCAACAGATGCTCAGGTTTAATATCTGTGACCTCAAGGACTCTCGACTTCTTAATGTCAAAGTTCCTCACCTGTTCAGTCAGGTGACCAAAGCCATTCCTCTCCACCTTGCATACTCATGCCAATATTGGATGAACCACCTGAAGGATGTAGAGTGTGGTTCAGAATTGTTGGATGAGATTACTTCCTTTTTGAAGAACTTCTTACCCTTCTGGCTTGAAGTTATCAGCCTGCTTTCCCTCTCCTCCCCTTTGTCATCTACCCAGGCTGCTGTAGAGACCTGCATTATCCTGGAACAATGGGCTCAGGTAAGATCTACTATGATTTTAAATGATGATTGTTAATGATGACATTACTAGGGCCATGAAATTTCCATTTTAGCATCAGAGACATTGAGATTCATTCAAGTGTTTGGACCTGTCATCAGAGAATCTACACCCCACCTTTATCTATCAGCCATGCCCCAGACACCTTCAAGTTCACCACTCCAGAAACTGTGGGCCAACCACCTTCAGGATCATGTTTTGGTGACACTGGGACAACCACAAAGCTGGCCAGCAGAGAATCTTACTCTGCAAGGGCATACAAATGGAGTCCAGTGTGTTGTCTATTCACCTAATGGGAGCCATATTGTCTCTGGTTCAAGTGACAGCACCATCAGGGTTTGGAATCCAATCACTGGGCAGTGTGTGGCAGGTCCATTCCAGGGACACACTTATGAGGTCACCTCTGTTGCCTATTCACCTGATGGCAACCATATCATCTCTGGCTCTTGGGACAAGACCATTAGGGTTTGGAATCCAATCACTGGACAATGTGTGGCAGGTCCATTTCAGGGACACACTGGTCTAGTCACCTCTGTTGCCTATTCACCCAATGGCAAACATATCATCTCCGGCTCTCATGACACCACCATTAGGGTTTGGAATCCAATCACTGGACAATGTGTGGCAGGTCCATTCCAGGGTCACACTGATCTAGTCACCTCTGTTGCCTATTCCCCTGATGGTAGCTATATTGTCTCCAGCTCAAGGGACCAGACCATTAGGGTTTGGAATCCAATCACTGGACAGTGTATGGCAGGCCCATTCCAGGGACATGCTCATTTTGTCAACTCTGTTGCCTATTCACCTGATGGCAGCCATATTGTCTCTGGCTCTTGGGACAAGACCATGAGGATTTGGAATTCAATCACTGGACAGTGTGTGGCAGGTCCACTCCAGGGACACATGTGGAGTTTCAACTCTGTTGCCTATTCACCTGATGGCAACCATATTGTCTCTGGCTCTGAGGACCATACCATTAGGGTTTGGAATCCAATCAATGGACAGTGTGTAGCAGGTCCATTCCAGGGACACACTCATAGGGTCAACTCTGTTGCCTATTCACCAGATGGCAGCCATATTGTCTCTGGTTCTGATGACAATACCATTAGGGTTTGGAATCCAATGAGTGGCAGTGGACAGTGTGTGGCAGATCCATCTGAGGGACATAGTCATTATGTCACCTCTGTTGCCTATTCACCTGATGGCAGCCATATTGTCTCTGGCTCTTGGGACAACACCATTAGGGTTTGGAATCCAATCACTGGACAGTGTGTGGCAGGTCCATTTCAGGGACACACTGATCTAGTCACCTCTGTTGCTTATTCACCTGATGGCACCCATATTGTCTCTGGCTCTGAGGACAACACCATTAGGATTTGGGATCCAATCAGTGAACAGTGTGTGGCAGGTCCATTCCAGGGTCACACTAATAATGTCACCTCTGTTGCCTATTCACCTGATGGCACCCATATCATCTCTGGCTCAAGGGACAACACCATTAGAATTTGGAATCCAATCAGTGAACAGTGTGTGGCAGGTCCATTCCTAGGTCATATTGATCAGGTCACCTCTGTTGCCTATTCACCTGATGGCACCCATATCATTTCTGGCTCAAGGGACAACACCATTAGAATTTGGGATCCAGTCAGTGAACAGTGTGTGGCAGGTCCATTCCAGGGTCACACTAATAATGTCACCTCTGTTGCCTATTCACCTGATGGCACCCATATTATCTCTGGCTCTAAGGACAAGACCATTATGGTTTGGAATCCAATCAGTGGACAGTGTATAGCAGGCCCATTCCTAGGACACACTAATGATGTCACCTCTGTTGCCTATTCACCTGATGGCAGACATATTATCTCTGGCTCAGAGGACAGAACCATCAGGGTTTGGAATTCAATCACTGGACAATGTGTGGCAGGTCCATTCCAGGGTCACACTAATAATGTCACCTCTGTTGCTTATTCACCTGATGGTAGCTGCATTGTTACTGCCTCTTATGATCTTTCCATCAAAGTCTGGATTCTACAGGAATGTATTCCCAAATTCTTTGGTGAAATGCATCAACAGGAAGATGGCTGGATTAAACTCTCTGATGATGTTCACTTTTGTTGGATCCCTTCTTGGGGTAGGAATGCCTTGTGTCTGCCCATCCATTCTTTGGTTATCTCACCATATCAACTTTACAAACTTGACTTTACAAATTTTTCTTATGGGGAGTCTTGGATTTCATGTTGGAAATAGATTTGATGGTCATTTCTATAGCTATGCTGATTTCATTGTGCTTTTTGATACAGAATGTTGGAGCTTCAAGTTGTTTTGCCTATATGAGAATGAATTCCTAGCCCCCGACTTACAAGCTGGCATGCATAAGATCTTCTGGATCTAAATGGTGCCACAATTCTTGTCCTCTCAACATGCTGTCATTGTGGTGATCTGATCGCACTTGACCTGATGCGGTCCTGGTTCAGCTGAGCATGAGCTTTACATGCAGATATCAGACACATTCAATATTGTTTGGAAACCGGAACAAAGCGCAAGGGAAGTTCTGTCGTTTAACCTTGAAATATACCCGCCT
Source organism: Boletus sp. MG55 (assembly GCA_003313885.1). NCBI lineage: Eukaryota > Fungi > Basidiomycota > Agaricomycetes > Boletales > Boletaceae > Boletus > Boletus sp. MG55. The sequence continues at coordinate 4,580 of QGOI01000668.1, read as the reverse complement.
CACCCACTGATCGCTTCGTCACGTGTTTGGTCTGGAATGTGTCCTGTGTCGGTGGTGCATATCCAGCCGTCCGCATGGTGTTGTGTGCGAACAAGGGAGCAGGAATAGAACGTCGTAGCAAAGGATGCTTGAACCGTGACAAATGAGAGGACATGGAGGTTATGTATGTGTTGAAATGCCTATCTTTATCTGCGCCCACGCAGACGCTCACAGAGGCAGCAGTGCCTTTGACAGCCCATACAACATTCAGATGAGGTCGTCAACCTTCTGTCTCGATGAACCCCCAACCAGGGGCAAGCGAAACATAAATATCCTAGCGCACGCGGAACGAGAGGGAGAATGCGAGATCAGTAGAAAGACGACACGAATAACTGCACCGCAAACGCACCTAACGTCTCCACAAACACCAGACCACTCATCCCTCCTTCTCGTCCCCCCCACCGATTCAATCCGATTCAAATTCGCATTGGACGGCATCCCTCGCATCGTCGTCCCTTTCCTCCCACTCCAAGGCCCGTCATGGTCGCGGTCGACATTGTGGACACTGTATCATCCTCGCCATCCTCTTTTTCGACCTCACATACAAAGATTTGCGCCGCTTCCCCTCGGCTGCATCTTAGACCCACCTCTCGTTCTCCCAGAGTTCGAGAAAAGCAAGGAGGCGCCAGATAGTGTCGTCGAGTCTGTCGTTGTCATGGCTTCGCGAATGAAATAGTGGATATCACGCGGTGTGTGCGAGGGAAAATGTATGTGTGCGAGGGGGTAGGAGAGGGGGAAGAGTCATAAATGCAACAGGCAGCCCTGGGGAGAAGGGAGAGGGGATTAGGTATGCGAGGGATATTGCATGGGACGAGAGTCCTGGGCGTGAGGAAGAAGGTAGTCTGTGCAGCCCCGGAGAGAGCCCCAGACGCGGGGATGACGCCCGCATTTCCTGCGCCAACGAAGAAGAAACAGAGGGGGAGGAGGTCAGTCATGGGGATCAGCAGGAGGACAAGGAAGAGAGGAGGGTTGCGGCGAGGAAGTGGCGATGCGGTTAGAGGGCAGGCTGAGTTGTGGGCGAGATACGTTGAGAGGGTTTGACAGCAGGGTATAAGATGTATTCGTGAGACGGTGTTGGGGTGGATGTGGATACGGAGAACTTAGAATGGGTGTTACGTGGGGATGAGCTAGATGAGGATGGTGCTACGAGTAAGGAGAAGGCGGATGATGGCATCGTGTGCGTCCGAACTGGAGTACATACAATTAGAAAGAAACAAATGTGGATGAATGCGCTCACGAGGCACCTGAGATATTGGATGGCTTGTATGTTGGCCTGCCTGTTGGCCGTCCCTTCGCCCACGTTGACCAGGACTGGCTGAGGTAATACCAAGCATGACGCCGAGTAACACAAGATGGGGGATCAATAGCACCCTTCTTAATTAGCTGTGTGGGGCGATAGATGGGGAAGACACACAAAAGAAGGTACAGGCAACGAACCAGACGTTGGTGCGCTTCCGGCCTTTTCCAGCGGATGCCTTCCTTGCTGCAGTCCCGGAGCCAAAACACGGGAACGACTCTGGATACGAACGACAAAAATTGACAGTCATGATTGCGAAAAAGAGAGGGTCTCGTGTGCTGAGAGAGGAGGATCGTGCACGTGGATTTGGCGTCACAATGGCGGAGATGGGACTGGCTGAGCACCTGGATCAGGGTAATAGCCAAGCATGACGGCGAGAAACATGATATGGGGAATCGACAATACCATTCTCGGGAAGTGATCTACCTCGCAGGGGAAGAGACACAAAAGAAGGCGTGGGCAGCAAGCCAGACGATGGTGCGCTTCCACCCTTTTCCCACCTGATGATTTCCTTGATGTGGCCCTGGAGCCAAAACATGGGACCAACTCTGGATATGAACGACGAAAATTGGCAGTCATGTAGGACGGTGCACGTGGGTTTAGCGTCGCGATGGCGGAGATGATACGGCGGTGGGCGGAAACGAAGCTGGGGTGGGGGCAGGTGGGACGGGCACGAGGGCGGATTTAGCAGGGAAGCACTACTCAGAGGATACGCGTCATAGCAAGGATTTTCGTGGCCTCACCCATTTTCGAATCAACCTTGACTACAACGGGTGACTGACAGGATCAGGTCGTCAACTACACACGGGCTGATGGAGAGCATAGGACGCCTGACCATGAACCGGGAATGATAACATTGATTCTTGCTGGAGCGGAGCAAGGCGTGTATCATCACATTCTCCCGGCAGTCGGTTGAAACGTTGCTTGTCGCCCGAAAGGCCTATAGCATTAATATGCCGCCCATAACGTCCTGTGTGCTTGTCACAGGATCATCTCATACTCGCGGCGGTGATGACCCTTTTTATGCTGGTGGCATCCTGTCACAATCTTCGCCCATTGGGCGCATCAGTATAACACCCAAGCCATATCTAGCACTTACGCCTATTATTTACGAATGTTGCACTGAGCCTCGTTTCCCCAGTCATTAATCTGCGATCATTCCCTGTTCAAATCCTGTTTGGACATGGTTGACGAGGACGAAAGAACGTGTCATGATGTTCAAGTTGCGACTCGTAACTTCGCGCTCAGTGTGTCAGGTGACACCTCATGTGATTGGTTACGTCAACTTGAACGTCTAGATGAGTGTCTGAATCAAAGGTACGACATTGCCGAGACTTGAAAGGTATCTGGGCTTTTGACAAATGGGTCGTCTGAATGACTCGGCTACACATTATCATTATCCTAACCATTCAGGCGACTCACAGTGCCTATATAACTGGAATCAGCCTGAGTGCATCAACTATCCCGGCTGTTGTGAGATTTCCCAGCTTCGCAGTCCCATGCGAAACAGAAAATGAGAAACGTGCGTCACCGACACAAGAATGCGGACACGACCAACGATCTGATACGCTGCAACCCCTGCACCAACGCTCGACCAAACGTTCCAGACATCGAGTTTTGCAATATATTTGTCAGAGATAGGCTTCAAGCCTGGTTTCGCAGGTGGGCCCGCTGAGCGATGCTTCCCTGCTGGGAGGCTCCATCTTGATCGATACCCCATAACCGGTACGAGAATGATTCTCCGGCCGTTTTCAGAGTACGTCCTCCGAGTCAGTGGAGTGACGTGTGGTGGCGTGCATCGCGTGGCAAATGTGGGGGAATAATCATAATGGTGCCCTGGCGTGGCATGCGACCAAGGAATTGACGACGATGAGGGTAGGGAGCCTGAGTGGACCATATAAAGGTTGCGCGGCCCCGGTACCATTAGCTTTGCCTCGCGGGTTTCCAGGACCAGGGGATTTCAGGTGATGCCTGAGAGGCACGTGGCGGCGTTGACAGCGGCGGTGGGTATGCACCTGTAGCGTGATGGCTATCGTGCCTCGAATGTCGATCCGAAGACGTCGAGAACAGCTGAACCGTTTTCGATGCGCGCCAAGTATGAAGAAAGGTGGGTGAATCATACGTTTTCCCTCACGACGGGGCTCAATTACCCGCTTGAATGGCGCACCAAGTCTGGCTGCAGAAGGTCAATTTCGTATCGATCCAAACTACACGCGTCGACTGTGTCGATGGGGTAGAATCGTCATCTAGTACGTCGAGTAAACGGTCACCCACCCGTCGACTCGCGATCCCGGAAGAATAACCATACAACAGACCTGTGAATGAAACCGCCATGAAGACTGTGCCGCCATTGATGCGGACGTCGGGACCGATCCGGATCCGATAGCGAACGTGATCACCGCCCTCGAGTATCTCTTCGCAAGCGGAGAGTTGGACGTTGCCATACGATCGCTGTCTGATTGACTGTGGGTCGGAATACGTAAGCCAGAGAGGGAGAAAGTCGATGGTCTTTGGTGTATGTAGAACGGACCAAATCCGTACGGCCATCGCGCAGCTTGGTCGTTACCAGAATGCTGACCCGAGCGTTCGGTCTAGAATCTGATAGACGGGCCAAACCGGTTTAGATAAGACGCTGTGCCGGACTCATACACACGAACCATTGATAGTCGATCAAGCCCCCATCGTTCTCGGCAAGAGCTTCTGGATCAGTCTGAGAACAGACAGATATGATGAATGAGTTCGGCAGTAGATCGGGCCCGCACGGTGGGACAGAGGCGGGGGGGCCCATCTGCATACGTCAACGCTTGCAAAGAAGGGCTGGAGAGGGCGAGGAGCGAGGAGCAGCGAGGGAGTGAGGGATGTGACATGTACACCCGCACACGAGTATCAGAACGCATTATAGTAGGCTTTGAAGGGGAACGAAATTTGCAGATGACTGACCTGAGAACGGGGAGACGTTATCGGATTCAAGGTACAGTGACCGTGGCGCGCTGATCGGATTGATCGCGTCGAGGGCCGATGAGTCTTCTCGTAGTTGCTCACTGCTCTGTGGAGTAAAATCGGAAGCGAACATATGTCAGGTGGACACCCGTTGCCAAGCACTGTATGACACGTACTTGTAGGACACGTTGATAAACGCTCAACGTTCAATTTCGGCAACGTACATATAAAGCTACCTCAGGCGCTATTTTGGAAACGTTGAACCGAATAATGAAATCGTACGATACGAGTTCTCCCCCAGGCC
>QGOI01000666.1:0-17089 GCA_003313885.1 Boletus sp. MG55 | reverse complement strand
GCTGAAGCATTTGGCCCGAGAATGCGAGAACGGTACCGGGATTATATTGCAGCCGTCGAGAGATTGTCGGGATGACGAAGTCCAGATCAGTATAGTTTCCAACAGTGACAAGGAGATCAAACCATTGGGGTCGTCCATTGATGTCGGTGTGCATGGGAGTTCTTCGATTCACCATGACCAAAACGACACTATAAATGGATGGCCAGATGGGGATGATGGCCTGCATGTCAGAATCTGGACACTCCATGCCATCGGCCGAGCCTTATCATCACTTCCTGACCGGCCTGATATATCTCGGGATGCATGACGGCAAGGGTGGCCGCGAGCAGTGTGCTGTGCTCTCTCATTGCTAACAACCATTCCCAAGTTCCATTGTTACCGCGGGCCAATTTTAACAAAGCTGAGACTTCGGGCTGGAAATTTACTCCCTAAGCAAATTATTCCATGTAATGCATTTCTACTCATTGTGTGTCTCACACACATTTCGTCCCTGCTGAAACCATGCCGGGAAAGATTAATAGCTCCCTGAAGTTCAGCATCCTGCCTGAATAAGGTGGGCGACGTCCTCCAGCCTTGGGTTGTTCCTCCCGAGATGCTCTGGGAGAGGGGACTGGCCAATACCGCTAACTGATTCCACATGTATCTCTTATAGTGGGTGAGCATTCAGTGATGAATATAACATGGAGCTGACCTGATTAGGTTCACTAACCATGCCCAGTAGATACCAGAGGAGAATATACCCGGATTGGTCCGTGATGACCGAGGGCTGGGTCAATCTTTCGAATGTGCCGCTTGTTTGATCAAATTGGGCTCCGGCATCATCAGTGGTCGTTCCTCGCTGCCAGCAGGGCTTGGTCCTCTCGGCTAGTCTAATGATGTCGATATTTTGCATCACAACTAATAGGCATGTTAGATCAGCTTTCGCCCAGTGAGGTAGTACAATACTCCTGTTCCTGTATGCTTCCAACAGAATTCTAACCATTCTGTCTGCCTCGCAGAGGCCTTGCAATGACACCCAACAATCTGGAATGTCGGTATGAACCGGCTCGGTGTCTGATGTGAGTAATTGATTAAAGCGAGACACCAAATAGCAGGCGAACACATCAGTAAGGGACATAGCCCATTGCTCTGGTATATTCATGCTGAGGGGAATATCAGACATGGAGATGGTGATTATAAAAATTGTCATGTGAAATGTCAAGAGGTATTTATATGATGGTGAAGATTCCGAAAGTGACCGATCGTCTGTAATTGTCATTTGGGTTGGGGATGAAGCGAATTTATCTGTACCGGGCCCTGTTGGATGTATACGGATGCTGTTCATACTCCAATACCTGTCCGACGATTGACAGTTTATGTGCACAGTCTGTAACACTAACAACAGGACCACGTGCAACCATTCCGGCATGGCCCAGATGATTTCCCACTGAGTCAGTCAGCTCTACACCTCTGTAGCACTTATATTGTGTACAGTCAATGGCATATTTGAGTCCAGATGGAGATATAGGGACTTTCTCTGACTGAGGATTCCTCCCATCCTAGGCAAATGTGGAATCCCAGGCTGATTCAGTTCATTCGGGCCTATTGGCGCCGGTGGAAATACTACATAATGGGCCCGTTGCTGTTAGATCATCATAGATGATGTCGCACCTACACTGCCCCCGTTGGGCCCATGAGTACCATAAAAACATCACCCGATCTCGGCCCCGTTCTTATCCTAAGGTGCTAGTCATGACTTGGGCTCGGGCTCCTATGTACCCTACGGGCTGTACATACTAACCTCACTCCGGCCCATATGGACTACAAGAGGTACAAGTCATGATCACAGCTCGGGCCCGTCCATACCATAGATCCCATTCACTCTCGGGCCTGTGTGTACTTCAAGAAGTCCGAGCCATGATCCAACCTCGGGCCCATCTGGACTACCCTACGGGGCGATCTAGTATCCCATCCACACTCGGGCCCATTCGAATAACAGGAGATACCAGTCTGTACCACTCCTCAGGCCGTTCGTATTACATGTGCTGCAGTCATGGGCTTGTCCATACCATACGTAGTACAGGGTCATAGATTCCATCCTCACTTGGGCACATCGGTAGTACACCAGGTACTCATCATGGGCCCGTACGTACCCTGTGGGGTCATAAATACCATCCTCACTTGGGCCAGTCAGCACTATAATAGGTACTAGTCATGACCCCAACTCCAGCCCATCTGTAGTCTATGGGATCATGGATACCCTCATTCGGGCCCGTTCGTACTATAAGAGGTTTGAGTCACTACCCCATCTTGGGCGCGTTAGTACTGCAAGAAGCACTAGTCATTACCCCAGCTCTGTCCCATCCGCGCCCTATGGGGTCATAGATACCATCCTCACTTAGGCCTGTTCGTACTACAAGAGGGTTGAGTCCTTACCCCACCTTGGGCCCATTCTTACTACTAGAAGTACTAATCACGACCGCTTCTCGGGCCCGTCCATGCCATTTGGGGTCATTGATACCATCCTCATTCGGGCCCATGCGTACCACAAGAGGGTTGAGTTCTCACCCCACCTCGGGCCCGTCTGTACTACAGGAGGTAACAGTCATGACGCCTGATCGGGCCCGTCCATACTCTATCGGATCATGAATGCTGTCCGCACTCGGGCCCGTTCGTGGTACAAGAGGTACCAATTGTGACCCCTGATCGGGCTCATTCGTACCACAAGTGGGTGTAGTAGTGGCAACTCTACCTCAGGCCTGTTCCTACTACAAGAAGTACTAGTAATGACCACTCCTCGGGCCTGTCCATACCCTAAGGTGTCAGTGATACCATACTCACTCGGGCCCATTCCTACTACATGAAGTACTAGTAATGACCTCTCCTCGGGCCCATCCATACCATAAGGGGTCATAGATACCATCCTCACTTGGGCCTGTTCGTACTACAAGAGGGTTGAGTCGCCACCCCACATCGGGCCCATCCATGTCCCACGGGGTCATTGAAACCCTCCTCACTCGGGCCTGTTCATACGACAAGAAGTACCATTCATGACATGTTCTCAGGCCCATCAATACCCTACGGAGTCATTGATACCATCCTCACTCAGGCCCGTTTGTACTACAAGAAGTACTAGTCATGACCTCTCCTCGGGCCCATCAGTACCCTACAGAGTCATAGATACCATCCTCAACCGGGCCCATTCATACTTCAAGAGAAACTAGGCATGACCCCTGCTCGGGCCTGTCTGTACTCTATGGGATCGCAGATATAATCCTCACTCAGGCCCATTTGTACTACAAGAGATGCCAGTCATGATCCCTCCTCAGGCCCGCCCATACCTTAAGGGATCACAGATATTATCTTCACTTGGGCCTGTTCATACTACATGAGGTACTAGTCATGACCTCCCCTTGGGCCCATCCGTATCTTATGGAGTCATCGATACGATCCTCACTCGGGCCTGTCCGTACTACAGGAGGTTGAGTCGCCACCCCACCTCGGGCCCATTCGTACTTCAAGAGATACTAGTCATGACCCCTGCTCAGGCCTGTCTGTACTCTATGGGATCATGGATATCATCCTCACTCGGGCCCGTTCATACTACAAGAAGTACCATTCATGACATGTCCTCGGGCCTGTCGATACCCTACGGAGTCATTGATACCATCCTCACTCGGGCCCGTTCGTACTACAAGAAGTACTAGTCATGACCTCTCCTTGGGCCCGTCAGTACCCTAAGGAGTCGTAGATACCATCCTCAACTGGGCCCGTTCATACTTCAAGAGAAACTAGTCATGACCCCTGCTTGGGCCTGTCCATACTCTATGGGATCGTGGATATAATCCTCACTTGGGCCCATTCGTACTACAAGAGATGCCAGTCATGATCCCTCCTCGGGCCCACCCATACCTTAAGGGATCACAGATATTATCTTCACTCGGGCCCATTCATACTACATGAGGTACCAGTCATGACCTGCCCCGGGCCCATCCGTATCTTACGGAGTCATTGATATGATCCCCACTCGGGCCCGTCCGTACTACAGGAGGTTGAGTCACCACCCCACCTCAGGCCTGTTCATACTACAAGAGATACTAGTCATGACCCCTGCTCAGGCCTGTCGGTACTCTACAGGATCATGGATACCATTCTCACTCAGGCCCATTCATACTACACGAGATACTAGTCATGATCCATCCTCGGGCCCACCCGTACCTGAAGAGATCACAGATATCATCGCTTGGGCCCATTCACACTACATGAGGTAGTGGTCATGACCTCCCCTCGGGCCCATCCGTACCCTACGGAGTCATCGATACCATCCTCACTCAGGCCTGTCCGTACTACAAGAGGTTTGAGTCACCACCCCACCTCAGGCCTGTTCATACTACAAGAGATACTAGTCGTGACCCCTGCTCGGGCCCACCCGTACCCTAAGGGATCATTGATATCATCCTTCCTCGGGCCTATTCGTGCTAAATGAGGTCTCAGTCAGTACCCTCCTCGGGCCCGTCAGTATCATACGGGTCCATAGATGCCATCTTCAGCCGGGCCCATTCGTACTACAAGAGATACCAGTCCTTATCCCCTCAGGCCCGTCCATCACCTAAGGGGCTATAGATACCATGTAGCCTTGGGCCCATTCATACTCCATGATGTACCAGCCATTACCCCTCATAAGGCCCATCTGTGCTACAGACAGGCACGGGCACCATGCTATCTCGGGCCCGTGCTTGCCCTACTATGAGTGTCTACACACCCTCCCCTACCCAGGCCTGTTCATACTGTATGAGGTGATGGTTATCATCCTGTCCATCCTTCACGAGGTTTGGTACACCCACCAGTTGGGCCCGCTCGTATCCTTTGAGGCTTTGTTTGCCTTGCTAACTCGGGCCCGTGTATGCTCTTTGAGATCAGATTAACTCATACTACATGGGCCTGTCCATACATATTGATCACATGTTGATCACTGCAACCCAGGCCCACCTGTGCTTTAAGCACACTCTACTATGTTAGACCCGCCCATGCTTTACCACTGTCCTTAATTCCCGGGCCTGCCCCGGGGTCACTCATTGCCATCGGCTGTTTTGCAGGCAGGCTGTCCAATAGGGTATGGAGGATTGTCACTCCATTATGTGGTTTATAGAGTATTGAAAATGACAAATTTTATTATTCACATTTTTCTTGGGTTGAAAAGTTCAAATTTTCTAACACACAAAATGTGAATAAAAAATTTCATATTATTGTCTGAGCTATAAACATCATGAAAATGTCATAATTAGACATTTTCATAGACATTTTCATGATGTTTATAGTTCAGACAATAATATGAAATTTTTATTCACATTTTGTGTGTTAGAAAATTTGAACTTTTCAATGCACTATAAACATTTAATTATTTAATAGTGGTATTCACTTAGGCTATGCCAGGTCTATTATGGGGTTATTATAGGGCTATTATGACGCTATGACAGTACTATGTTTTCTAACATATGTTCAAACCCCGCCCATGCCAAGACCTCGCCAAGACCCGGACCGGGCTTTCCTGGCTTCCTGGTCACGTGAAATAACTTCCTTGCAAATCTACTAAGTCCGGGCAGATCACTTGCTCAATGCAAAGATAGAAGAGTGCTTCAAGTTCAGGGTACAGGGGAATAGAAATAGATGAGGATGATAGATAACATGTAGTCCCACCCTCCCCCGCCATGCCCTGCACATCTGAAAAAAAGAAATTTCTGCAAACCATTGATAAATTAGAAGTTAAAGTCACACAAGGCCAACTGAAAAACTTACAGGGCAACGACAATTCCAATGATGATTCCAATGACTCTTTCAGTGTGTCGGATGATCTTGTCATCTCAACCCCCGAATCTCTGTCCCCAGGCTCCTCCTCCAACGCAGAATCCGACTCAGAGTCCAATACAGTGTCAACCAACTCGGTTGATCCAAAGGAAGTAAAGGCGGCACATTATTGCCGGTTGCGTGGTGCAATCCAAGCGCTTCGTGACGAGGTGCTGAAGGCACACTCGTTAAATCGTGTCGTTGTGCCACCAATGTGGACATCCCAACTCCCCCTCCTCCAATATTTTGCAGAATTTTGGCCACTTTCATTTCATAAAAAGGTTCGGGTGGATCAAGAGGTCTTCGATTGTATCTTGGACCAGATTAGCGATAGTCCAGTATTCTACTCTCGTTTGAACAACCCACAAATTCCCGTTGCAATCCAACTTGCAATATTCTTGAATCGTGTTGGTCACTATGGAAACGCGATATCGGTTGAGGACGTGAGCCAATGGGCTGGAGTCGGGGTAGGCACAGTTGTCAATTGCACAACCCGTGTTATGCTTGCGCTCTTGGGCAAGCATAACGACTTCCTATCTATTCCTGCGGCCGGGTCAGAGGATATCCAGTTAGCAGAAGAATTCGTGAAGCGAAAAGTATGCGAGGAGTGGAAGGGGGGGGGTTTTTGCTGCTGACGGAATGACCTTCAACCTGTTTGAAAAACCATCGCATTACGGTGACATCTTCGTTGATTGAAAGGGGAATTATTCAATGAACTGCCAGGTGAGATTAACATGGCGTACCTTTTTGCATAACTGTCATTGATCCATGTGCAGGCCACTGTCATGGTACACAATTTGCTGATTGTTGATTATGGCCTGGGTCACCCAGGCAGCGTCCACGACGCATATGCATTTCAAGGCATGCAGATGGCACGGGAACCAGAAGCCCTCATTCCAGAGGGGCACTGGATATGGGCTGATAGCGCTTACCCCACAAGGACGTGGTGTGTCATACCATTTAAAGCAATCCGAAACACTCCATTAGGAAGGGCGCAGAAGCTATACAATCGTTATCTCTCCAAGGTAAGTAGTACATACCCTTGATTTTTTCTAGCAGTGTTGAAACATCTTGGCGTCATCACTGGCACTTATGTACTAGGTTCGCATGCGTGTCGAACATGCATTTGCAGCGCTGAAAGGCAGGTTTCAGTCATTGCGGGAGCTTCAGATCCATATCCGAACAAGACAGAGGATGAAGTATGGTGCACTGGGTGCAATGCTGCCTTATCCTACACAATATGATTATCCGGTTTGAGCAGCTGCTTGGGAAGGAGTCGTTGATGCTGTGGGCACAACTGGAAGCTCAAGACATAGCAGATGAACATGATAATGTGATGATACATGTTCCTATTGGCTCACCGGGTCAGGTCTTCTGCGCGAATCTGATGAACAGCCTTTTCGAGGCGCTAGGGGAGCCATATGTTGTAGACACAGGGGAGTAAGAACTCATCATAACTACCCTGTACGTTGTGAGAAGACAAAGACACATCAGTACTACATGACGAACACATGTTGGAAGCAAAAGCACACCGCAGTGCATACACCGATGTGCATTAACGAAGCGAAAGAAGTTGACAGTCCTCAGTGAAAAGGAGTGAAAATGATTGCAAAGACAAAACAACAAGTAAGCGTTCAGAGAATAGGCGCATATTTCAAGACGGCGGATGAGGACGCAGCAAGAATGGTGGGGGTGGCAGCGCTGAGGAAATGAGGGTTGAGGATGAGCCAGCAGCAGAACCCATGTAAGAAGCACCAAACCAATGGGTGGGTGGGGGAGGGAAAGCAGAGCCTTGGTACGACAGGATTCCTTGATGCGACGGAGTAGTAGGAGGCGGATCCCCAAAGTAGCTGGTGGATGTCTGAGGAGGCGAAGCGTCTTGGTGTGGTGGGCCAGCGGCAGGCAAACTGAGTTGTTGCATCACACATGCGTACTCCATTTTCTTGTTCAGCAACTCAATCTCCCTATTTATGGAGTGCTCCTCAGACTCCTTCAATTTGAGGTCCAACAATTTCAGCTCCTGCTCACACTGGAACTGAGCTTCGGCATTGACCCATTTGCTGTTGAGCTCCTTCATCTGGATGTTGAGCTCTTTTTTCTGGAGCGAATAGTTGTACCGCATTGCTGTGCGTGAAGAACCGTTTGGAGCCCCCTCTAATACCTCGCTTGCTTTATCTATTTCCTCGAGCTTGGCAGCGAAGGGATTCGGGTTCTTGGAACCAGAGGCTGTCGTCACCTTGGTGGATGACAAAATACTGCCCGACAAGCTGCTCCGCTTTGACAACACTGAGCTTACAGAGCTCAGTGGGCAAGAATATGGGGAGTGCCTCACAAACGCACTACGTCCCTCTCGCACAGGTATCTTGCCCTTTGACAAGACCGGAACACTAGGAGAGACTGCTGGTTGCTGTATCTTTGGACCCGTTTGTTAGTCTGAAAGGCGATAGGATGGAATATGCCTACCCCAGGTGCAGACGCAGCCAGTGGCTGGAGATCCATAGTATCGGGATCGGCATAGAAATTGTTGTTGTTGAGTATAGACATATCCTGTTCTCTGAAAAAAGTTTGAGCAGTGGTGGCACATTCCTCTTCATCGGCCATTATCTCTTCGTCGTCATACAGTTCTTCTTCAAGAACGAGAGTAGTTCGACCACCCTTAGGTGCAACAAGATCAAGAAGACTTTCAACATGATTGATGTTCGGGTCGGAAGAGACCACTGGCTCGCTGTCGTATGAGGGGACACCTCGCCAGAGAGTGTCAAGCTCTTCGTATTGAGGAAACTCCTGGAGGACCTGCTCTAGATGAAAAGTTTAGTGATCAGATCAGAAAGGAGGAGAAGAACTTACCAAGAAGGTTTTGTGCCCCCCCATCACCCTGGGGTATGACCCCACTACCCGTACTTTTGAATAGTGTACGATATTTGCGGTATTTTTGTTTGAGCCTGAATCATACAGATATCAGCCTCTTGTCACGATGAAAGTCTTCAATTACTTATGCTGTGAGGTGGTTCTGAACGGAGGCCGCATAATATGGAGGATCAGCCACATATGTGGTGGAGTGATCAGGATCATGTTCGAAGATGTGTTTTGTGATCACCCCATAGATGTCCTTCTTGGATCTGCCAGATGGCCTTTCCCCTGGTACAGTCTTGGCGAGATTGGAGGGCGATGAGAATAGAACATGACGATCTGCAGGGCGGGAGCTGATCCAAGCGACGAGTTCATCAGAACGGCTGGTGCCCTCCCATGCTACGTTTGGACCCCTCTTCGAGGATTCAGGCGGTGGGGGCTCTTGGATAGGCTGGAGCGTTTGCGATACAGTGGAGGGCTTGCCACCTCTCCCACGACATTTTCTCTGGGTGCCAGCAGCTGCACCACCCCTCTGAGTCAGCCGGGTCGAAGTCACTGGCTTGGCCGGATGGGACAGAGTAGAGGATTTCTTCAAGGATTGTCTTTCGTCGTTCCCTCTGCCAGCCATGATTGTACAAGGACAGTTTGTCAACGCCTCAAGTCTTGCAGAGCGTCAAGGTGGGAGGCGAATGGCAGGCATAGCTTTCAAACCCAGACAGTTACACCCAGCTTGGTCATCGTGTCCAGGCCCGATAACAAGCCGAATAACAGCCTCATAATAGCCTGTAATAGCTTAGGTGAATATCGCTATTGTGAAAATGTCATAATCCCCGGTGTGTCAGTTGAGCAGCAGAGGAACCCTTCAGCATCTTCCGATGATGCAATTTGTGACAGTGATTATCCACAGCAAGCTGCACAACTTGCCTGTGTCTAGAAATTGCTTGCCCAAGGTCATTCAATTGACCAAGGTCTGTGAAACGAATTCTGAAACAGATGGCAAGGTTGTTAAGATGACGAGGGTGGCCATTAGGAGTGAACTGCACTGCATCCTTGAGCACTGAAATGGACTTATCCATGTCTGCAAGGTCACCGAGGTGCTCAAAACGACAAGATAATGAGATAATGAGTTGCCGAGGTCGGACAACCGAGCTGGCTTGTCGGGATGGCCATTGGGAGTAAGACGGACTGCCTTCTCTTTCATCGAAATGGACTTGTCCATGTCCGCAAGATCACTGAGCCGCTCAAAGCGAGAAGATAATGACTTCCCGAGGTTGGACAACAAAGCTGGCTTGTCACAATGGCCATCAGCAGTGAGGTGGGCTGCCTCCTCTTTCGTCGAAATGGACTTGTCAATATCCGCAAGGTCGCCGAGGCACTCAAAACGACTCCATAGTGAGTCCCCGAGGTTGGAAAACAAAGCTGGCTTGTTGGGATGGCCATCGGGAGTGAGACGGATTGCCTCCATTTTCATCGAAATCGACTGATTGATGTCCGCAGGGTCACCGAAGGGCTTAAAGCAACTCAATAATGAGTTCCCGAGGTTGTTGAACTAAGCTGGCTTGTTGGGATGGCCATCGGGAGTGAGACGGAGTGCCTCCTCTTTCATCAGAATGGATTTGTCTATGTCCGCGAGGTCACCAAGGCGCTGAAAGTGACGACACAATGAGTTCCCGAGATTAGAAAACCAAGCTGGCTTGTCTGGATGGTCATTGGGAGTGAGATGGACTGCCTCCTCAAACATCAAAATGGAATTGTCCATGTCCGCAAAGTCACCGAGGCACGCAAAGCGACGAGATAACGAGATGCCGAGTATGGAAGACCAAGCTGGCTTGTTGGGATGGTCATCGGGAGTGAGACGGACCTCCTCCTCAGACATCGAAATGGAATTGTCAATGTTCAGAAGGTCCTCAAGGCGCTGAAAGCGACGAGAAAATGAGTTCCCAAAGCCAGCTAGTACTGCAGGCTGGAGAGGATCTGGATCTGAAAATTTCAGCCATCTGCAGTGCAAAGCATGTTGCTCGGTATCCACAGCTCTCCACCGGGCAGAGCTTCACCATCCTGGACGGTAGATCCTTGGCCGCTGTCCTGTCTGCTTCATCCCCTCATCTCTGGAAACGGGCCAGAAGAGCAAGACTGAGGTCGAGTGTTGTTGCGCAGTGATCTGAGTGACTACTGCTGCAAAGCTGGAGCGCATCCCGATACAATGTGATCAGCGCATCTAGCTGGAAGGGGGTATTATTGGCTTGACAATAGATGAACTTCACAGTGGCCAAGTTGAATAGTATAGCAGCGCGATTTGGGTGGTCTTGGGGGCACATGTCCTGGACATGCTCAAAACACGTGATAGCTTCGTCAAGATCCCTTTGGTGCTGGAACTGGCGGTAATGTAGGAGAGCACGATGACCAGTATCACTGAGCTGTGCCAGCTGCCCCATTGTATCTAGCTCTAGTAACTATATGTGAGGATGCGTCAACGACGAGATCAATGGGTTGCTCACGTCAAGTGTTGTTGCGGATTCATTGACATCATGAATGCATTGTTCTGTGACGATTCTGAGTGATGAACACGATGGAAAAATCGCATCCCTCTAAACTGAAAACCTGATAGCTACAAGGAGATGTGAGAGGATGGGTATAGCCATGGTGCTGTTACTCACTTTGGAGCAGTTCATTTCGATTGAGCAAGGCTCCTACGGTGATCTCGAACTGGCGAAGTAATTCACCGTTTCTGAGCCTCGGTCCAAGCTTGAAGGATGCGCAGATCTTGAATGAAATGGCAGATGATCGCTCTGATGGCCTTGGACCTTGTTCAGTAGAAGTAGCGTACACAGAGATGGTAGTGACTCACAGAAGGATCTTTTCGTCCCATTCCACCACGTCCTTGCCAACCAACACGGGCTTGTTTGATGTTTCTGTGGTCTTGCCATTGATTTCTACAGCAACATAGAAGCCTGCAGGCATGCGACGGAGGCCAGACACAACATCTGTAGCATGGATGTCTGTGTAGGGGTGTCGACGATGTCTCAAGTCTACCACACATTACTACACACAAGTTATGACGAGACATTCGCACCTGATTTCTTGAGCAGACGAGGACGGTTCCGAATCATTTGATCCCTTTCCTTTCTGAGGACGTTGTGGTTGCGGACCAAAAGTTGAGGTGTAGAGTGGATTGTCTGCATTCACGGTTGCGAAGGACAGAGGGAGGAAAGAGTTCTGAGCACAGTGTTTACCTTGCGAGTGTACAAGGTCGCACTGGGGAGATCGTGGCAATTTCGACGCTGGGCCGATTGGCTGTACTAAAACGGATTCTGCGCGGATGCAATTAGTTATGTTACATAATCTCCGGACCGACATCATGCCGCCGGTTTCTTGCACCCAACTTTGTAGACTACCTTTGTACTGGAAATACTTCATCCTCTCCAATACCTGGAACATCAATCCTCACTGGCAAGCATCCACCACCAACACAGCCTGGCCCCATCAAAAATTTCTTGCTCACAGTGCACATAACCCACTGCACAACCAAAAGAGTACCGCAGCTCGCGACAGTCTACCCGATATCGACCCTCAATCCACCATCGACCCCAGAACTTGATAGGTCCCAGCGACTCAGACAAGGTCGAGTCGTTTTACCAGGAATGCTGTGCGTTGGGAAAGGAATCAGGCACTGCAGTCTCTACTGCGTTCAAGGTGTGTTCTAGATCTCCATTCCGCGAGCATGCGTCGCCAATCGACTCCCCAATCCTAGTGCGCATCTGCGACCAGATCCTGCTCTGTGGCATGCAGATTACCCCAATGGCTGCGGCTATTCTTTCGGACGTGTTCAACATTGAATGGGGGCTTCGCAAGCTGACACTGAGGGAGTGTGGTTTGGACGATTCTGTTTGTCAATCCCGATCCTCTTCCTGTCGCCTGCTGACCCCCTACAGAAGCTGAAACCGATGCTACACGCGCTCCTTATTCCGGGAACGCTCAAATACTTGTCAATTGCATCCAATCGTCGACTCAAAGTGCCTGCATTCAAAGTAATTGGAGCATATGCTTCACAGGTGGGTCCCTTGCACATATCATCCATCAAGGGCCCGGTGCTAATGCCAGGATGATAGGCCAAGAGTTTAAAATTCCTAGATCTCATCGATTGTCTTGGATAAAAAGGCGGTCGACTACATTGTCGTATGTCTCGCTACTGCTCCAGAACTTGGTCTCGTTTCCCTTCTAGATGACTGCACCCTTCGTCCAAATGGGCTCGAATCTCTTGGTGAGTGCTCTTCGGTCATGAACCCACTCAGATGTGACACACCCTCCAGCTCATGTGGTCTGTCCACTGCCCTTGCGAAATATACCCTTCCGACATAACAAGACAACAGGGACAGGTGGTGGTGCCGTCGTGCTCGCGCTTATGATCCCTACCTACCCTGACGTCGTACCAGGGTCTGGGACTGGCATGCCCAGGAGTCCATTATCCTCCACGTCACCCGTATCATCCAGTGCACTCATGTCTCCACCACCCTCGCCACTCCCGAACCCTACTAACCTTCCCCCTCCGACACGTACAGGGCCCACATCCAACCTCCATGACACCCTTCTGTTCTAGGCCCTCAAACAACCTATACACCATATATCAAAATGCACCGCTGCGGTACAACCTCTGAATCTGCTCTCTGCGACGGGCCAGCCCGTTCTAACCATCACGTCCAACTCACATGGTGGCGTGACGACGCCACACCTCGTGCAAGGTCTTGCAAAGACCAAGGGGGTGTGAATGGAGCACCGATGCGCTGGCATTGTTGGACGAGGTACGCGCGTTAGATACGCTGCCGCGATTAGGTGCGCTTTGGTCACTCGATATGAAATGCGACGATCTTCGGGCAAGTCATGCGTGGCGAGTGTGTGGCGGACAAACGGGTTGATATGGGTCCTTCAAGTCTGGGGTGACGTACCTCGCACAAGTGTTGAAGCGAAATCGAACATTGAAGGTGCTTAATCTGAGCGAGAACAAACTGGACATGCAGTGCCTGATGGTCATTGCTGAAGCTCTCGTACGTTTCGTCCTCTATTTTATCATTCGTTTGTGCTGAAATTGAGGGACAGAAATATAACTTGCGTTTGGAGACACTAGATCTGAGTCGAAATCCCTGCTCAGGACCAGCTCTTGAAGGTGTACGTCCACTGTCCGTCTTTCTCTTGAGTGCCACTCTCCTCTGATAGTTTGCTCTTAAGATCCAATCATTGGGTACGGCGTTTACGCTCAACACTGCCCTCAAGCGGCTCTTTCTCTCCTCCACCCAACTCACTTCTCTAGGTGCCATCGCCCTTGAAGCAATGGTTGAGCGGCCACCCCTGCGGGGGATCACGGACGACTTTGGAGTGGAAGTCAGCATTGAAACGCCGCCGTTCGACGACATACCGACCTCACCCATCACGGAAGAGCGCGCACATATCAAAGGTCCGCTTTCGCCCCGCGCGTACGTCTCGGTGCGCACGCAGTCGAATAATAATGTATCGGACATGTGGCAGACAGTGTCGCCCCATGGGAAGAACTTCCCCGCCCCACCCCCTGACCTTATCGGCAGAGAAGAAGAATATGAAATTGAGAAGCTTCTACGCCACCGCGGCCCCCCGTCAGGACGCCACTATCTGGTCCGATGGAAAGGATACACCGCCGAAGAAGATACCTGGACTCCCGAGCAAGAGTTGAAACATGCCAAGTCCGCCCTAGAAGATTATAAAAGACTCCATCCCTCCGTCTTTCCTTCTTCCCTACCCCCACCGTCCAGACCACCACGCACCACTAGAAAATGACTTCCATCCCTACCTACAATGAACTGCACCTTGACGGACACTTTGTCGTCCTTGCCTCCTCCCCTGCCCTAACTAGCAATCGTTCCTCCATCACCGCCCACTCCACCGAATCCTCCCTCACGGAGTCCTCGGTCGCCTTGTCCCCCGTCTCGCAAGCCCTCTACTCCCCTCTAGTCATCTCGAGTACCCACGTATCTCCCGGATGGGACTCCACCGCCACTCCTCGCACCAACGAGGACGTTCCTGAGCTATCCCTACCTCCACGTACCACCCCGCCTGCCATCATGTCCGTCGCCATCCCAGAGTTTGCAGATAAACGCAAACAAGAACCCATGACCGACGCCGATGCCCGGCGTCTGAACGCCTACCTATTAGATTCCCACTTAACCTCTACGTTCTCCGCCCATTGTGATATGGACTCCCCATTTCAAACTATCTACTTAGCATACCTACAGGCTTCGAATCTCCTCCCCCTCGCCTCGCACCCCCACCCTGACGCCCACGCCACGTTTCTCTTCTGTCGCGTCCACAATGTGTACCGGCACATCCGCACCCAACTCCTCTCTACAGCATACCAGCTCAGTATGCTCGACTTCTTCGACGACCTGGACCGCTACCTCAAGCAGACCACTGGCGTGCAACGCCGCCCCCTACCCATTCCCGCAGTCGCCTGCCGCCCAGTTCCCCCTCCTACCCATGTCCCGACTCCCCCGTCGTCGTCCCCGTCCGCGTCCTCCGACGCCCTCACTCCAGAAGAGCTGGCTGCCGTCCGACAGGCAGAACACCTCATCCACAACCCCTCCGTCCCCGTTCTCCTTCGCGGAGATCCCGGGTACGCCCGCGCCTGTTTCACCTGTCACCGCCCCGACCACTGGAAACAGGACTGCCCCAGTTATACGTGCCCTTACTGTAGACAGCGCGCCCCGGGCCATCTCCAAGGCTTGTGCCCCGAATGGGGGTACTCTGCTACCCGCTACCGCGTCCCCCGCCCCGCCTTCCCCTCGTCGTCGTCCTCATCATCCGCCTCCCGCTCTACCCGGTCCTCCAGCTCCTCTCGCCGCTCCGCCCGCGGGCCCCCTACCAGTTCCCTCGACCGTGCCCGCCTGTCCCTTTTGGACCGCCTGTCCATCGAACCCTATCCGCCTCGCACTTCGGACAGTGGCGACACCACCGATGAGATTACCCTCGTCGAGGAGTACACCCGTCTGTCCCCTGACGGCGACTTAGACATTGACGACCCCACCCCAGACGAGGCTTACGCCAACATGTCCGGTTCCCCGGACCGCATGGACGCTTACCTCTGCTGCGAGTAAGGCCCTCTACAGAGTTTCGGGAATAGCAGGGGGGTAATGTTACGATCGTATGCTCCGGACTACCTTTTCTTTCGTCTACGGTGACCTTCCTCGTTCACGTGTCAACCGGTTCCCTTTCCGCTCTTCGCTTCCGCCCGGTTGCCACTTCGCTTAGTCACCGTTTCCCCCATGACTCACCTTGACTCGTCGTGACTCCTGTATTCCTAAAGCAGCGCTGCTAAGCCTGCCCTTATGCAAACCCTACGATACTTATATCCGAGTCGTAGCACTAGAGATCCTCAAGCTAGAGTTCCTCTGTACTTCCACCTAGTACTTCGGAATCTACTCTCTGTGTCACCCTCGATTCCCGTCTAGCCGCTGCTAGTCGGTCAGCACCCTAAGTCCCGTCTGCGACACCGCTCACCCCGGCCAGACGTATAGTCCACTAGCCGTCGCTAGCAGAACCCTTGACCCTAGTCCTTACGTTGGTCGTTGGTCTCTTCCATCTCGACTCTGCCCAACAGAGGCACGCTCGTCCTTGCCCAAGGCCAAGCGTAACAGTCGTCGTAGGCAGCCATGGGCACACGATCAATGGAGGAGGGTGTTGGCGGCATCGTTGGACGCGCCAAGGACATTAAGGATGTTGAAGGAGGCGGCAACGTCATTGGACGTGCCATTTCTCTGATTTGGGACACATTCAGCAGCCGTTTTGACGCGTGAGAGGTGAGAGAGAGGCGAAGGAGTGAGGGGCGCACTTGGGGCATCCTGATTGAGCGCATCGGCAGGTTGAAGGTCCTGGGATGGCAAAGATTTCACCGTTATTGTCGAACAACGAGACAGCAACAGGTGATCATTGAGGGATGCGCCATGGTCGTCGTCGTCGAAGTTGTCTGCCAGTGGGGGGACGAGGGGCGTTGAGATGGTGTTGATGAGAGCAACAGGTGGGTCGACAAGGTTGTCGACGGCGATGCGAGGGTGTCGACGAGCTTGATGAGCATGTCAACAACGTCGAGGAAGTTGAGGAAGGCGGCAGCGTCGTTGGACACGCCGAAACTTTCCGTAAGTTCGACGTGTTCGGCAGCCGTTTTGGCGCACGAGAGGCGAGGGAACGAGGGAACAGCAACGGCGTCGGTTGTGCGCGCTCCAACGCTGTCGTTGGAGTGCGACATACCATATTTGGGTACACGAGTTAAGGGTTTCGCCCAATGGTGACCCGTACCCGTGCAGATCCCTAGTAAGGACATTTGACCTGGGCGGTGAAACAGCCATACCAGGAGTGAAGGAAATGATTAGAACAAGCACATCGAGAGAAAGAACAC
>QGOI01000655.1:0-18064 GCA_003313885.1 Boletus sp. MG55 | reverse complement strand
GCCATGTTTGGTTCCTCCATTGAAGTCGTCCTATACTCTATCGCCCTTAGGGAGGGGAAGGGGCATCTTGTTGAAGGATCAATCATAGAGAGTCTACTTGCAGGAGTTCCCTTGATACCAGGCACGAGTATGTGCGCAGGTGCCCTCATCGAAGTTGTCGCCACCCTCACTCAGGTTTGCGTGTACCTGACCACATTTACATGAGCCCTAGGGCTTGCTCACCACCACCACTTCACACGCACAAGCCCTAGTAGGGCTCATCTGCCACATTGACTGCATTCGTGTGAGCACACACGCACCGCCCGGCGTTTCGACCCATTCATGCAGGTGTCGAGCTCGCTCGCTCGCCACACACTTGTTCACCCCCATCTGTGCGAGTGCACACAGATCGACGACGCTGTGCTCAGCTCATGGAAGCACAATCGGCTGGAAACGTGGAGGTATTGATCGCAGTGATCCCGCTGTCGTTTTGAGTCTCACCAACTACATTGACACCTTGAAGTCCAAGTCGTCAACGTGGAAGAGTACGATCCCATCGTGCTCCTCATTCTTACCACCCATTCTTTACATCCATGGATAGCCTACATGGCAGCCATCAAACGGACTCAACCTCACGGTCCTTATGCTATTCCTGGTTACCCATATTATGTCATCGTTTTCAAAGTTACCAAACATCTCGAAGCTATGGGGTTGAATTTACCAGTCTCATCGACATTCCACTGCATATTGCCAATTGTGATGCAATGCGCTCTGTGTCATCTCAACCATAAGTGGACAGGTCATACAAGCTTCGACGTCATACCCACCAGCAACGATACGGCGATGTCGGGAGCACCCAGCGGTGACAAAGACGCCAGCAACCGACCTATGAAGGCATTGGAACACGAGTGCGAATGCTTGGAGTGAAGGAATGCAGAGCACTCACTTAGAAGAGCTCTAGATGAGCTAGACAATCTGGGTGGTGAGACGCAGGCACCAGGAGACCTCTACAGCGACCAGGCAAATCCTGAAAGTGATCAGAATGAACACGTCGGCAAGACGAGCGTGTCCAGCTGAGATAGAAGGCCAGCAGACCATAGAGCCGAGCAGGAGAGGTTGAGAGGTGTTGCAGGCAAACCAGACAGCCAGAGAGATGGCGATGAAGATGATGGGATATGAGGCGGCATGAACAGTGCAACGAGCAGCACACGCTGCAACTCGGAACGAGTCGAAATGCAGCTACTAGCTGGAGGCAAGACAAGTCAGTGTCGGTGGTATGAGTGCAGGACAGGCGACGTACCTGGGCCACCCACACCACTTCCTAACGACACCAGACATTATCGACCACCCAATCCCACTGCGTCGATGAGGATGACTCAAGATGTGACTTGTAGAAGAATCAGCTGAGGAAGATGCACATACCTGGTTGTACGGTCCCGTCAAGACCGAATTGGGCGACTCGCATGCGTCACATGTGCATTGTACATGGACTGTAGATGCAGTGGGAGAGTTTTGGGAACGCAAGCAGCACAGGAATTGATCGAGGACGACCGTGTGCAGGACTGAGCCATGACTTACCGTATCGGGTAACTGCTCAAGTGCATCGTCCACATGCCACAGTTGAAGGCTTAGTATGTTTATGTAATTGTATAGTACGACTATGTAAAGGCTAAATAATGACTTACTATATCGGGTAACCGCTCGAGTGCAACGTGCTGTCCATGTGCCGTGGTCGAAGCTGAAGGGTTGCTGATAGTCTAGTCAATAGTATCACAGTCTACTACAGTCTGTATGAATACAATCATGTTACTTCCACATTCTCATAGTCTCTCCCACTCTATGAATACTTTGGTACTATGGCCATTATGGGTGAACTATGGATGGACTATGGTGTACTATGGTGACTATGGTTCTATGGTATACTATGGCAAAATCCCTGATTTGCTGATGTCTTGTCGAACTCAGTGACAAAGTCAATCCACATTCCGAGGGTAAAAGTTCCGAGTGAGGCGGAGTACTTAGACTCCCTGAAGGTGTCGGCCCAAGTCTGAGCAGAGCCTTTGGTCATATAAGATAAGGCGTAGGCAATACGCTTCTCTTCTGTGTCGTACACCTTGTTGTTGATGGCAAGGTAGAGCGCTACACTTCATAGCCATGGTTGAGCCTTAACGGTGGAGCCGTTGAAGGCTTCCGGGGTGCCGAGGCGAAGCTCGGTGGGTTTCTGGGGGGTAGTCATGGGTGGTCTGGGAAACAGGGGGAGAGGCAGTGGGTTGGGGGGAAGCGGGGGTTGGATGGGGTTGAGTGGGGGAAAAGGGAAAGGGTTGGTTCATTGGACCGGGGTGGGGGATGGGGGTGTGGGAACTCGGGTTAGAGTTGCCGTGGCTGAGAGGTCTTGAGAGAGATCACAAGCTAAGGTTTGAGTGGCTTCAGCTTCAGCTGGAGAGGGCAGAAGTTCATCAGAGTTCGAGGATAACTCGGATTCCTCAGTAGAGGAGGGTTCCGAGAGTTCTGGGTGGGGTATCCTCCACGCGGAGGTCGAGGGTGGTAACTGAGGGCGAGTGCTCCTCCTTGGGTTTGGAGGTGGTCGGGAAATGGTGACTACGCGATGGTAGCACAGTTAGGCATGCTAGAGTTTTGTTACACTTGGCCTTGGTTAGGACGAGCATGCCTCTGTGATCGGAGTTCGAGTTGCTATATGAAGTAGAACCTTCCTGAAGGATGGGGTTTGACTACGGACCTTCGATGGGTGATACTCACGAAGAGACCACCTACCAAAGAAGGGACTAGGGTCAAGGGTACTGATCGACTAGTGAGAGCTAGAAGGGTTCTATACGTCTGACTGAGGAAGACTCAGAGTTGCAGATGGGACAAGGGTACTGACCGACTAGCAATTGCTAGAAGGGAATCAAGGAGGAGACACAGAGATTGGATTCCGGGTACTTAGATGGAAGTACAGAGGAACTCTAGCGTGAGGATCTCTAATGCTACAACTCAGGTATAAGTATCGTAGGGTTTGCATAAGGACAGGCCTAGAAGCGCTGCTTTAGGAATACATGAGTCAGACCAAGTCAGAGTGAGTCATGGAGGAAACGGTGACTAAGTGAGGTGTCAACTGGGCGGAAGCGAAGAGCAGAAGAAGAACTGGTTGACACGAGAATTGAGAGAGGTCACCATAGACAGGAGAAAAGGTAGTCCGAGGCTGTACGATCGTAACACTTTCCACTGTGCATGAAAAAGTTCCCAATGACAATGAGTAAACAGATGGTCACCTGGTGATTTATCAGCTCCGATATGCTCCATTATAAAGTCCTTAAACTTGGCAGGCAGCTAGTATGACTTGGATGAGTGATCAGGTCTGAATTTTTGCACATGGTGAATACGTACAGTTTGAAAATACACTGCGTGTGAGCAAAGGTTTGCAGTTGGAGCACATCGACAATATTTTGACTTGTTTCCAAAATAAACATATAGAGGCCATAGCTTCGTGTCGCCGAATGAAGTTAGCTGGGTAGCATCAGACCAGAACATCAGTGCAACAATGCGTTGAGGCAAGGTGCATCCGCCGACTGTATTTAGATGCATGTCCTGTAATTCGCGATGTGCTGTAACAAAGGCTTGAGAATAAAAAAGTTCACCATAGACACCAATGTCATCAGCCACAGCTGAACGTTTCCACCACAAAAGATAGGGTTCAAACTGAAAGGACTGGCAGTGCAAAGGGTCTGAGAGTTTATTGTGGATTATCAAAAGAAGTGATCTGCAGTAAAAGTTAGTTATGGTGTAGTCCTTCGGACCGGGATGCAGGGAGTGTCAAGGAAATGGGACAGAAATCATAATGCTTCTTCACGTCCACCCATCATCCTCGGGTAACCAGTCTTGTTGCGAGTCCGAGTCAGCCTCATGACTCAAGAGTGCTTTGTGGGAGGTAGTGCAAATATCCGAACAGCCTAGTTCGTGGTCAATTGCATTCCAGTTGGTATGACGCAGGTCCTCAGGATGGAAGTCTGCACTCCCAATGATGTTGATGAGACTTTCAAAGCCTCTCTTGGACTTCTGAATGCTGTGGTTCCAATACCAGTCGCCAATGAGCCAAGAGTTTTCGTTGGGATATGGATGGAAGAGATTCCCAGCATCAGACGGCTGATGAATGGATTCAACACCTGATCCAGGAAACCATAGGGAGTCACCCTCGCTCTGATCCTCAGGATCATCAATGGGAATGGACCCTTCGTCGTATATACGGAATAAACTGAATGAATTGATTTGCATAGCCAGGACAACACGATGTTCCTTCTGTAGAACTGGGCCATTTAATGTGCTTGAGTCTGATCCAGTCTGTGGGGTTGACTGAACCAGCATAACAATGGAGTGGCGAGACCCTGAACTTGCAGGAACTTCAGGCTGGGTGTCCTTTGGAGGTAGCAGCAAAGGAGGTTCTGGGAGCATGTCCTGGAAATGTTTTGGGATTTGACGGTTGACTCACTGACCCCGACGAAGAGACAGCGGAAGCATATCATCTTCAGCCTAAACCAAGGCATCAGATAACTGCATTGCTCATGAAACAAGAAGAAATGAGCGGTATGTACTTCTACTTCCTTAAACCTCGAATTGCAAACTTCGCTTGTAGTTGCAGTTGAGTCCTGGTTCAGGTTGGACTACGATTCAGAAGCTGTGCTAGTGTTTGTAGTCACTGATTGTGACAACACACGCCTATCATTTGAGCAAGCCAAAATCATGAATTGCAAGTGTACTGTCAACAACCTGGTTTGAGCCCAAAGACCCCAAGGAAAATTCCCCTGAGAAGCTGCCTTTGACATGAAGTTTCTTGTTGAGGCGGGTTTCTTTCACCTGTCTGAGGGCATCCACTAGACGCTTCTTTCCCTTCTGGCAGTTTTTCTTGTGTCTTGTAAAGGCCCCAGTATTATCAAAAGATTGACCGCATACACATTCTTGATTAGAACTTGAAAGCATGTCTCAAAGGTGAGTCCCGGATGCCTATGGTAGTACTAGTTGCTTCAGCGACAGGTTGCAAAGCTTTCCACAAGCATCACATAAGGGAGGTAACGTGAAAAATGAAACAAGGGCATTATTCACTGAACAACTTGGTATGAGTCCCTACTAGCATCTCCCTCACTCCTGGTGATGTTATCAGAATCACCATCACTGCTTCATCTCCAGCATCCTCCTCAACCCACCGATGCTCGAATTCACCCAAGATGGACCACAGCCAGGACACGGTTGCCCGACCCCTGGGGTTGCACATGCCGATTCATGACCCTCATCCAGTCTGCCTCGTCTGTTCCCCCATGCATGAAATCCCAACATAGATTCCCAGATTCAACACCGAGTATCCCTCAGGCTGCACCCCTCCCTTCCCAATGCACATAGCTCACGCACGCTCCACACCTTGCTCATCACATACTTCACGTTCTTGGCCGTCACACCCTGTATGGACTGTAAGAGTTCTTTTGCAGCTGTGTTCATCCCTGCACTCACATCCGGATCCTCTTCTGTCCCAATTGCGATGGTTTGAGAAGGATGGGGCTTGGGGTTGTTGTTCGATCTGAGGTCATTGAAGATGTCTGTCGCTGCATAGGGAGAGGACGGCCAGATGATGTGCATGCGAGGAAAGTGAAGCGTGAGCAAGACAAGCTTGGACTGGATCAAGGGCGGTGCTCGCCCAGACTTGGTAGATATACTGGCTTTCTTGGGAGGGTGCTTGGTTCAGTGTTTGGCATACATCTTGGCCGTCTCCAAGACTGTCTTTATGTGATGGTCGGTTCAGGTGGGTAACA
Organism: Boletus sp. MG55; assembly: GCA_003313885.1. Taxonomy (NCBI): domain Eukaryota; kingdom Fungi; phylum Basidiomycota; class Agaricomycetes; order Boletales; family Boletaceae; genus Boletus; species Boletus sp. MG55. The sequence continues at coordinate 12,290 of QGOI01000655.1, read as the reverse complement.
CAGACAGAAAAGACAAACCTTGATCAAAAATGATTTTTTTTCCCTCAAATTTGATGAGCAAGACAGGCCCCTTGTAGTGCACTGATGTGAGTATACACTGAGTGTACCTGGTGTAAAGGTTGAGTTGGCAGAGATATAGAAGTACAGATGTAGCAGAGCGACAATGTACAATCGCCTGCCATTGAAACTCAAACCCAAGTCTGGTATGCTCTTCCGTCCCACACAAGATATCTGGTGTAGGAACATAATCACCCACAGTCAGCGTGGCAGGAATAACGAAGAGACTCAATGTGTGCAATAACAAAGGAAGGGTCGGCTGGAACTCATGCATGTCAACAATAACCTCAAAAGTTGATGAGCTTCGAAGTTGTTGTCAAGAACAAACTTGGGAGGCTTGTGTACTACGCTCCTTTCACCAACCCGCCAGATGCATACTGATTGTTTTGATAATCTATTCGCCAGTTTTACTCCCCGAGCCTTTTGTCCTCATATCGGATCGGAAGTAGCATCAACTACATGAAAGGAGTGAGTGGGGTGTGTGGTCCATACATGGACAAAATATACACACCTTGCGCTCTTTGATGAGATGTTCAAAAGACTCTTTTTCATGCCTGAGTCCTGCTAGATACTTGTGTTCCTTACTGCTCAGCTGATACACCACTCTCACACCCAAGCCTGGGTTCGAATTGTGGCATACTTTGATACAGCAGACGAACTCCAGGCTGGGCTCAAACATTGGGATGAACTTTGCATCTCTGCCAAGACCTGATCATCCGTATCATTGGAGTAGGCTCGTACGATGACAGTCTGTTGAGGTGGAAGTATACTATATTAATGCACGTCAAGGTCAGTGTCGAATTGTGGTGAGCATCCCTTCAAGTAATTTGATGTCCCCTCTGGGCAGTATGAGGTCACTCATGGATGTACTCTGTGATGCAAGACTGAATGAAGATGAATATTGAGATACATATATTTGTGATGAAGCAAGAAGCAAAGCTTACAGTGTTGCAATCTCATCACCATTGTCCAACATGACGACCTTCTCTGGCTTGGGACCCTCCTTGAGTTTACTTGTTGCAGTGGAAGATGGGGCACCACCACGGATTCTTCTTTGATTCACACTCCTCGCTGCCCTCTCCTTGTCCTTCTTCTGCAGCACCTCATTCATTCCCGCAGAGCTAGTGCTACTAGAAGATGCTTGAGGTGTAGGCTGGGGTTGTGCTGGTGTCCCGCTCTCCCCGTTCTTCTTGTCAGTGATTCTACCTTTCCAGTAGAGGTGACAATGTAGCTTCGATTCTGCCATCTTCCTCCCCCATTCACCTTTTGGCATATCAACATTCATCTTTGACAGGAACTCGCTAGCAAGAGCAGATGATTGAGGGGATGATGTACGACCAAAACTTTAACCGGGTATATTCTAGACTGCGAATGCTTTGAATGTAGAGCTCAGGGAAAGCCAAGGCTGCTTTCACATTGACATCCTAGGCTGATTGAATGCTGAAAAGATTGGACATCAGGACAATGTGTTGAGACCAAGGTCATTCAAGTACTGACTGCCAAGAGCGATGACCAGCAGCGACATGAAAACCAAGTTGTAGAGAAGGATGAAACTGTAGTCATGCAGATATGTTGGGTCAAAGCTGTCCAAGAATAGCATCATTAGCCACAGCAATTCTCATGACCAAATGCGACAACGCACTAGTAGTAAAAGAGGAACCAGAACGTGCCCAATGTCTAGATCATGTTCTAGAACCAGACTCAGTCAGTCGACCAAACCTAAACAGACAACGGCAAACAAATGCACCTTGTAAAACAAGTTGCTATGCATGTCAGCGATGCGCTGATATGACCAGCGCCCATGAATGAGGAGTAACTTTGTCAGGAATCTGAATTGGCCAAAGGTGTAGTCCACCGACATGGCAGCCTGCGAACCCTCATGACCGAACAATCCACAACCAACATTGGCCTCTTGAATCATCGCCACGTCGCTGGCACCGTCGCCGATCAACAACATCATCGCTTTACAACCTTCCTTGACCTGCATAACCCATGAGCATATGCGCTCTTAGCAAAGGCAAGGCCGACATACCAGCTTCACCATCAATGCCTTCTAAGTCAGCAACACATGGCAACACACGACCATCTCACATTGCGTGGTGAGATTGAGGAACAACAGTTTCATGTTGGGGCGTCAATGCATGCTGCAGCGTCTCGCCATTGATCACGACTGCAAACGTGGCCCCATGGGTGCCAGGCACGAAGCCTCGCCTATGTGGGTCCAAGGATGGCAGACCTAATATGGACATGAGCTTGTTCAGCCCTGCTTCGATCCAATCTCGATGGCCATCTGCAACTTATCGCCTATGGGGGTCAATTTAACTTTAACTGGCGAGGACGCTGTCCATGCTCGGACGTCTCACTCACCTGTCAGAATCCACAACTTGATGCCTGCGCCATGCAAGGTCTTGATCACCTCCGGGATGCTCTCTTGCAACTTGTCCACCAGCACCGTGGCACCAAGCAACAAGAACTCTTGCTTGATGTTCGATGCTGCCTTCTTGACCTCCTCCTCCCTGTTCTCCATCACTGCTGTCGCCACATCGTACGTCCTCACCCACATCAAAAACTGATCCTCCATCAACACCCTGCACACGATACAAAGTGTCCTCAGACCCCCATTCGCAAACATGTCCATATCCTTGGTCGTCTTGTCCTTCAACCCCGGATCGACGCTGGCCGAAAGCTGCTCGTAAACTTTAACCAAGTCTGCACCCTTGCAGTACAAGACGATCCAACCATCTGGCATGTGCATGATCACGCTCATCCATTTCCATGTACTGTTGAACTCGACCACCTTCAACAACATGTAGCACCCAGGCTGTCCCATCACCTCGATGTCGATCATGTCCTTGGACTTGCCCATGAACAGAAACCCAACGTCCCTGGCAGCAGCCACCAGCACAGTCTCGTCCGGCACAACCAAAATCATATTCAAACCGTGACTACCTAAAAGGTTCCATGTCACCATTTCGGCGCATCAAGCATAGGGGGAGGGTCACATGATGAAAGTGACTCTTGCCTCATGATCTCTTTTTCAATCTCATGCAGCATGTTACGATTGTCCCTTGATACCACTTATTTTCTCACAGACACTTCGTCATCCCTATGTTCCCTCGTCACCACCATCCCCTGTGGTTCCTTGTCACATGAGTACTTCCTTGTCACTGCCCTTACAGAGGGACTCTACTTGTTCAACTTGGGCTCACCCCTTGTTCGCCTACCTCTTGGTTCGCTTACTCACTCGTCCCTTCCAACTTACCTAGTGTTCCCCTTGTTCGCTTACCTTCTGGTTCACTTACCCACTAGTCCCCTTCAAACTTAACTAGTGTTCACTCTCACAACAGCATAGTTACTTCGCTCCTCTGCTAACCTAGCTTACCGCTACCTTAGCTCCTCCTGTACTTAGCCCTAGTTCTTGGACCTCTGTACTTCCATCTAAGTACCTGGAATCCAATCTCTGTGTCACCTCCTCGATTCCCTTCTAGCTCTCGCTAGTTGGTCAGCACCCTAGTCCTGTCTGCGATTCCGACTCATACTCAGCCAGACATATAGTCCCCTTGACCTCACGGTCTAATACCCCTTTGACCCTAGCCCCTTCTCTGGTCGTTGGTCTCTTCGTGAGCATCACCCATCGAAGGTCTGTAGTCAAGCCCCATCCTTTAGGAAGGCTTGTCTTCATATAGCAACTCAAACTCGACCACAGAGGCACACTCGTCCCTCCCAGGCCAAGCATAACAAAACTCTAGTGTACCAAACCGTGCTGCCATTGCGTAGTCACCATTTCTTGACCACCTCCGAACCCAAGGAGGAGCACTTGCCCTCAGTTACCACCCTTGACCTCCACGTGGAGAATCCCTCCCGCCGAACTCTCGAAACTCTCTTCCACCGAAGAAGCTGAGTCATCCTCGAACTCTGATGAACTTCTGCCATCCCCAGCTGAAGCCGAAGCCACTCGAACCTTAGCTCGTGAACTTTCTCACAACCTCTCTGCTGCAGCAACTCTCACCCAAGCGCCCACACCCCTGTCCCCTACCCCCGTTCAATGGAACAACCCCTTCCCCTTTCCCCCTCTCAACCCCGTTCCACCCCCACTTCCTCCCAACCCACTGCCGCTTCCCCCATTCCCTAGGCCACCCATGTCTACCCCCCAGAAACCCACTGAACTCCGCCTCAGTACCCCCAAAGCCTTCAATGGCTCCTCATCGAAAGCCCAACCATGGCTATGGAGTGTAGCCCTATACCTTGCCATCAACGACAAAGTCTATGACACTGAAGCAAAGCAAATTGCTTACGCTTTATCATATATGACTAAAGGATCCACCCAGACCTGGGCCAACATCTTCCGAGAGTCCAAGTATACCAACCTTGGAACATTTAGCCTCGGAATGTGGACCGACTTTGTCATTGAGTTCAATAAAACATTCAAACAGTCTGACACCATTGGCTCTGCCATCAACTGGCTTGCTACCAAGCAAATGATCAAGAAGAAGGACAATGTCTTCTCTCCATCCCTCACCACCTACACCACAGACTTTAGAAACTGCGTTGCTATCTCAAAGATCACCGACAACAATGTCCTAATCAACTACTTCTCTGTGGGCATCGCACCCACCCTCATGGAGAAAGTTTATGGTATGGACACAGTACTCACCACAGTAGAGGACTGGTATAAGAAAACCATGACCTTCGATACCCAGATGAAATGTGCCGCTGAGATCAGCAAACACTACAAGAAACCTGCCACCTACTACCCCTACTCCCCCTCCCACTCTTCCTCTTCTTGGAAAGAAGAGAAGGACCCCAACGCCATGGATGTAGATGCCATCAAACTCTCCAAGCTCACCCTGAAGGAACGGGAAGAATGCTTCAAAGAAGGGAAATGTTTCTGCTGCAGAACGAAAGGCCACTCGGCCCAGGACTGCCCGGAGTTCACTACCCCATCTAAGAAGGTTCGATGAACCCCCGCCGACCTCCTGAAGCTAGTGGCGTGTGAGGATGACGATGACAAAGAAGACTCAGTCAAACAAGTCACCTTCTCCACCATGGAGCAGGATTTTTGAATAGGAGACCCTCGTTGATGTGGTCCTCTCCTTCCTCTGTAACTTGTGTCCTGTAGTTGTATTGCTCTCTGTGAAATCTATGAAGATTCCTGTACAACTCATCATCCCCTTGCACACCATGAAAACCGTTGACACCCACGCACTCATCGACAGTGGTGCGGATATCTCTTGCATAGATTGGGCTTTCATCCGAAAGCACAAATTACCCACAGAACATCTCCCTGACCCCATCCCCATCCAGAATGTCGACCAGTCCACCAATAAGACTGGTGCGATCTGCTTCACCTGTTCCCTCTTTACGTGTATCGAGGGAATCGCCCAGCAAGTGAAGTTCCATGTCATGTCCTGCAGAAACGAAAACATAATCCTCGGCCTCCCCTGGCTTCATGCCACGAACCCCACCATCAACTGGAATCGTCAAACCCTCTCCATCTCAGAGTCGCTTGACCAGTCGAAAGAACTCTACATGCAGAGCACTGCAGATGCCACTCAACACGACTCACATTTCAAGACCTTCAGAGACTCTTGGAAACTCCCGAAACATGTCAATGTTAATGCAGTTGACAATGCCCAACTTTTCAAATACCTTGACATCGAGTCCGAAGAAGATTACCTAGTCTGCGCCAATGACAACCGGATCATTAATCACATCATCTGATGCAGATCTTGGTTTATCCCCACCACCACTATAGCCAAGCTCACCACCACTACAGAACTAGCTGCCGCAGCAGAGAAGGCCAAACCCAAGAAGGTCTTGCCCCCCGAATACTCGGAGTTTGCTAACGTCTTCTCCAACGAAGCCAGCAAACGCCTACCCCCGTCCTGATCCTATGATCATGAAATCAACTTGACCCCCACCTTCCAACCCCACATCGGGAAGCTCTACCCCTTGTCCCCAGACGAACGGAAGGCGACCAAAGACTTCCTCGATGAGAACCTCTCATCCAGGAAGATCCGTCCCTCCAACTCTCCACAGGCCTCCCCTTTCTTCTTTGTCAAAAAGAAAGACGGCAAACTTCGCCCCTGCCAAGACTACCGGCATCTCAACGCCAAGACCATCAAGGATGCCTACCCACTACCCTTGATCCTGGACCTCATCAATAAACTCCAAGGAGCCAAACGTTTCACCAAGTTTGACGTCCATTGGGGTTACAACAATGTTCACATTAAAGATGGTGACCAGTGGAAAGCCGCCTTTATCACCCACAAGGGACTCTATGAACCCACTGTGATGTTCTTCAGTCTCTCCAACTCTCCTGCCACCTTCCAAAGGTTCATGAACGACTCCTTCTGGGATATGATTGCCAAAGGATGGCTCATCATTTATATGGACGATCTCCTTATCTTCTCCTCCGACCCAGAACTCCACACCGAAAGAACCTGCCGTGTTCTCCAATGCATGGAAGAACTTGATCTCCACCTCCGCCTCGAAAAGTGCACTTTCGATGTCGAGGAAGTAGACTACCTCGGCATGATCATCCATCTGGGCGAGATTGCTATGGACCCCGTCAAATTAGATGGGATCTCCTCCTGGCCCACCCCAACATCCATCAAAGATGTTCGCTCTTTCCTCGGTTTTGCCAACTTCTATTGGCAATTCATCTCCAACTACTCAACCATCGCCCACCCCCTCATTGACCTCACCAAAAAGTCCAATCCTTGGTCTTGGTCCATTGCATGCAAACTTGCATTCTCCACCCTCAAGGAGATGTTTACCTTGGAACCCATCCTGCAACTCCCCGACCAAACCCGCCCCTTCGCAATCGCCACCGATGCCTCTCAATTCGCATCTGGCGCTATCCTCCTTCAGACCGATTGCAATGAACAATGGCATCCCTGCTCTTATTCCTCTCGCTCGTTTGCTCCTGCCAAATGAAACTATGATATCCATGACCACAAGCTCCTCCGAGTCACCGTCATCTGCGCCCTCAAGACCTGGTGACACTACTTCCAGGGATCCTTGTTCCTGGTTCAGGTCTTCACTGACCACAAAAACCTCCTTTACTTCCACAAGGCACAGACCTTAAACCGCCAGCAAGCCCACTGGCTCCTCGACCTCGCCGATTTTGATCTAACCATGTCCCACGTCCCCGGCTTCCTCCTATCCGGGGCAGATGCTCTCTCTCGTCACCCTGACCACCTCCCTCCCGCCAGCACCCCTGACAACACTGCCCAAACACTCCTCCCGGACTCCCTCTTTGTCCGGTTGCTTGACACCTTGCTCAAGAACCATATTGCCTCCATGTCCAAGGACAACCCCCTCTTCCTCACCACCCTCCAGGCACTGGACAGTGACATTCCCCCCACTTTCTGCTCTCACCTTAGTGATTGGCAGCTCCTCGACAGCGTCCTCACCTATAAAGGTCATGTCTAGTATGTACCCCCGGACCTCACTCTCTGTCGCTCTATTCTCGAATGCTGCCATGACCACACAACTGCCGGACACCCTGGTTTCCTGAAGACCCATCAGCTTGTCACCATGGAGTACTGGTGGCCTGGCCTTGCCCACTTCGTCTGCCAGTACATTGAAGGCTGTGCAGTGTGCCAACAGAATAAGGCCAACATGCACCCCACCGTCGCCCCCCTTACCCCCATCCCCTCCTCCTGTTCCCGCCTGTTCCAACAGGTATCCTGTGACCTTATCACTGACCTCCCCACCTCCTCCAGCTTTGACTCCTTGTTGGTCATGGTCAACCACGGGCTTACGAAGGGGGTAATTCTCTGTCCTACTAAGAAAACCATCACCACCAAAGGGATTGCCACCCTTTTCTTCCTCAAAGTCTACACCCAGTTCGGCCTTTATGAGAAAATTATATTGGACCGAGGCCCTAACTTCACCTCCTCCTTTGCTCAAGAACTTGAATTGGACACCTCCTTAGATACTCCCTCACTCTCTCCACCGCTTATCACCCCCAGACTGATGGAGAGACCGAACAAGTCAACCAGGAAGTCAAGACCTATCTCCACATCTTCTGCAGAACTAACCCCACCTCGTGGTCCAATATGATTCCCCACGCTGAATTCGCCCACAATCACCGCACTCACTCTGTCACTGGCAAATTCCCGTTCTTCTTAATGATGGGATTTGAACCCCAGTCATTACCCTCTGTCCTCCCGTCCTCTGCTCTCCCCACCATCAACGACCATCTCTCTGCCCTTACTAAAGCCAGAGACGAAGCCCTTGCATCCTATGACCTTGCTCGCCAAGTGATGGCCTCCCGCAACTGGAAGAACTTCTCCCCTTTTGTCAAAGGTGATAAGGTGTGGCTAGAAGCCCAGAACCTGAAAAGGAACATGACCTCCCCGAAGTTCACACCCAAACGCGAAGGACCCTTTACCGTTGTGAAGGTGCTATCTCCCATCACCTACCAACTCCGCTTACCAAAGACTTGGAAAATACATCTGCATGCTTCACTTCTCATGCCCTACCATGAGAACAACATCCACGGGAAGAACTTTCCCACTCCACCTCCAGACCTTATCGGCAGAGAAGAAGAATATGAAATCGAGAAGCTTCTACGCCACCGCAGCCCTCTGTCGGGACACCACTATCTGGTCCAATGGAAAGGATACACAGCCGAAGAAGACACCTGGACTCCCGAGCGGGAGTTGAAACATGCGAAGTCCGCTCTGGAAGACTATAAGAAGCTCCACCCTTCTGTCTTCCTCCCCTCACCTCCCCTTGTCTAAACCTCCACCATGCAAAACCAGAAAATAACTTCCATTCTTTAGTCTTGACTATGTCTCCCTGGCACCCCCGGGTCTAGAGTACATTCCTTGAGATGTCCACAGCAGGCTCCCAACCCCACATCTCTGAGGCTCACGCCAGCACCCTCGCCTTGTGACAATATTCAACTTTGAGTTGGACCATTCCGGTGGTTCCAAACTCTTCCATTCCAGAACTACTTCCGGAATTTTCCCACGCCCTTCCGGTCTCGGAAGCACCACATCTCGGAAGCATCTTTCCGAAACAGTTCTGAGTTTTTTCCCATGCTCTTCCGGACTCGGAAAAGCAGAAGTCTCAGAACCACTTCCGGTGTATAACCTTCATATTCGCTTAACCTTTTGACTTTATCTTACAGCACTTATTGTCATATGTTTTAGCCTCCTTTTCAGGTTCATCTTTTCAATATTGCAGGTAACATAATACGAGTGTGCCTCTGCCCATAGTATATATATACTTACACTGTTTGCTAGCACCTCAGTCATTTTTGCCCATCTTAGGCAGTGGCTGAGATGAGTTATTCTTTTTCACCTACTAGTCTTTATTCCTAACTAATGTACTATAGTATTGGGCAACTCCTGCCTCTCTTTAGAATCTGTCAGTTTATGAGCCCTGTTAGCACACGCTAATAGTAGCACTTGGCAATGACTCAATTCCATCTCGCACTTCCCTCAGTGCACACTAGTTCTTCTCAGAACTCACTTCCAGTTCATCACAAACCCACTCTGTCCATCTGCGCCATGTCACCCTCAGACACTGTCCGCACAGAAGAAATCCTCACAGGACCAAACAATTACAAAATCTGGAAGGTTCGGATCTCAGCAAAACTTCGGGCTGAAAAAGTTTTTGGTGTAGTTGCAGGCACGGATGTAAAGCACGTCCTGTCAACCCTTATTACTGCCTCCGATATTCAAACATGGCAGGAACATGATGAGAAGGCTCACGGCATCATCCAGCTACACATCTCAGATGCCCTTCTCATGAAAACCTGCAAGGAGGTCAGCTCCAAGGACTTATTTGAGGTCCTGGTAAAACTCCATGAAACCCCAAACATCTCCTCCACCTTCTACCTTTTCCAACAATTGTTTAGCAGCACATGGGATGGGACCTCTGCTATCTCTGAACATATCTCCACCATCCGAACAATTGAATCCCGCCTTGCTGGGATGAAATTCTCTGTGGACGACAAAGTTCTCTCTTTATCCTTCTCAATTCCCTTCCGAAATCTCCGGAATGGGAAATGTTCAAATCCTCTGTTGTGAACACCGTTGAAGAAAGCAAACTCACCTTCGACTCCATAGAAACACATATCACTTCTGAAGACTCCCAACTACACCCTTCCGGGCATTCCGAGTCTGCCATGAAAGCCTCCCGGATTGGAACCTCCAAGCCCTCGTCCCATCCTCAGAACACTTCTACTTGGTGTGAGCACCACCTTTCTGCAACCCACAATAGTGGTGATTGCAACACTTACAAGAAGTGGGTCACTGAGCTGAGGAAGGGTGGATTCAGGAAGTCGGAAAGGGAAAAGGAAAAGGCGAATGTGGCAGAGGGAACCCTGGAGCATCTTCACACATTGTTCCTCACCGCTCCTGGTTCCGAACATTCCGACCATTGCATCCACCTAGACTGGTAACCCTCAGAGACAACTCAAACACCATGGCCATAGGAATAGGAACAGTACCACTCATCTCAAAAACATCTGGAACCAATTATGAGATAGTCCTATCCAATGTCCTTTTAATTCCAGAGTTCCGAATCTCCCTTATCTCAGTAAACCGCCTTGCATCTGTTGGCCTTTCCACATCCTTTCCGGCCAATTCTGACATGTGCTATGTTCAGAAGGACCGGAACACCATACTTATTGCTGCTCACAAAAATGGACTGTACCATGCAAGGGTTACTCCAGAAAACCAAAAGGAGGCTGCATATGCCACTCTGAACATAAACCTCTTGCATCGGCGCATGGGTCATATCTCCATGAACTGAATCCAACAGATGGTGAAATCAGGACAACTCCAAGGGATAGATACACTTGTTGGCACTCCTATTTTCTGTGAAGCATGTGTTCTTGGAAAGATGAAGAAGCTTCCTTTTGAACTTTAGGATGGACCTCGTACTACTCAACCACTTGAAATGATTCATACAGATGTTGGAGGTCCAATAACTCCAAGATCCCAGGAAGGATACAGATTTTGGATTGTCATTGTAGATGACTTCAGCCGGTTTCCTTGGATATACTTCATGAAACACAAAAATGAAGCACTACAGATTTACAAGCAATGGAAGAAGGACATTGAAACTCTCCTCCAGACGGAAGTAGGACAAGAAGACTTCTCCGAATCCTACATCAAGTTCATTCACAGTGATGGCGGAACTGAATATGTCAATAAGGCATTCGGAGACCAACTCCGAACCGATGGAACAGTTCATGAGACCTCTGCCCCATATACTCCAGAGCAAAATGGCTTAGCTGAAAGAATGAACCAAATACTTTCCACACTTGCAAATACAATGCTCAAGGAGTCAAAGCTTCCAAAATCTTTCTGGGCCGATGCAATGACCACTGCTGCCTACATTACTGCAAGAAGCCCAGCCTCTGGAATCAATGGAAAAGTTCCATACCAAATCTTCTTCAACTGACAAGTTGACCCCACTCTCTTCCGACCTTTTGGATGTCCTGCATATGCCTACACACCAAAGGAACAACGTGTAGGAAAGTTCAGATCTCATGGAAGAAAATGCATCATGATTGGATATACCTATGGACAACAAGCCTACAAACTCCTTGACATAGAACGTCGAACCATCATTTCCAGTTGACATGTCACATTCAATGAAACCGGAACTATTTCGGAAGCAGAGTCAGCTCCATGGGACAATCCCGCTGTTGAGGGACAGTGGGAGGGTCTACTGCCAGAGCATCTCTGCCAACAAGAACATAATCATGATGATGATGAAAATGAACATCCACCCAATCCTAAACCAGTGGGAGATGAGGATATGGTACAGGAAAATATTGCAGAATGACCAGCAAGCCCTGCTATTCAAGAGCTTGCAAACCATTTTGAACAGCTTCACCTGAATGTTCCACCTATCCAAGCTGTTCCAGCCATTCCGGTCATTCCAGTCATTCCGGCTGTTCTGGCCATTCCAGCAGTTCCGGCCATTCCAGCCCCAGTTCCAGTAGCTCCAGTTCCAGTTCCTCCCCTTGCTCCAGAAATATGTTGAAGTGGTAGACAACGCTTACCAGCAAACAAGAACAAGGAGTACCAACGTGCTTTGGATGAGGAAGCTCAAAGGTGAGAAAACCGATCAGAACAAGTCCAACACCCAAAACCACCGGAACACTCGGAATCACCGGGACCTCCTGGATCTGTCAAAGATGAGCCAGAAATTCCAGGAGCATTTTCTGCATCCATGGAGAACTTGGAAGACTTCATATT